>JAQGBI010000889.1:0-12304 GCA_034698325.1 Sminthurinus elegans | reverse complement strand
AAATGACAAATGTAAATCATCCCACATACCAGATAGTTTTAGTCAAATTCATTCTAATTTTTGAGTAAGGGGAATGAAAATTTTAGGTTTCAGGTCCTCAAAACTCAAAAAAAGAGTAAATAACTGCATGATGATTTGGCAAATAATTAATAATTCATACACAAGCCTGCGTTTTAAATGTACAAATGTGCAATGTGAATTGTGCATAAATAATAAATGTGACACAATCCATTTTAAAATTATTTTATCCTTACCTTTTGGACGCTCTTTTCCTTTCCTATTTTTACTACAAAGTCAAAGTCAACTTGGACAAATAAGAGCACTAGATAAACCCAGACCAAGAGAAATAATAAAAAGTCAGACTGTGAACCACAGACTTTTCAAGTGCAGTAAAAATTGTTTGTATTTAGAAGGTTTGGACAGAAAATGTGACATGTGAATTGTGGATTGTGGATCTGTATTTGAAATGTGAGTTTACCGCTCGTGTGTTTCTAAATATTGGGGTTGGCCTCACGAGGCTTGTGGATTGTAGATTGTAGATTGCAGACTGCCTCTGGACTCTGGACTCTGGACTCTGGACTCCTCTGTATTCACAACTACACACATGGAATACAGAATACAAAATATAGAAGACCTTGCGAAGCAAAGTACACTTGACATCAACCCTCCTTCCTCTACTCGCACCTCGCACTCGCTCCGGTTTGTTTCAAGGGGAAAACAGTCCAATCCACAATTTCAAAGCTCTCTCTTTTTCTCTCTGTCACACAACACAGTCCACAGGACACGTTTGCCTTTTTTCCAGGAATTGCTTTTATCCCCAATTAAATTCACAGAATAAACTTACGTTTTGAGTTCCGAGTTCTGTAGCATGAGCTAAATATAGATGTGTACAAAATATAAATTACAAGTCGGAGGTCCAAAGTAGAAAGATTAAGACAAGAGAAAATCCAAGCGCTTTGTACAAATAGCACAATTCACGGAATCCAGAAAATATGTCAAGAGTCAAGAATCAAAGCAAGTCGTACAAATTGCATGGTAAACTTTTTATGAATTTTCTCGTTTTGGATTTTGAATTTCCGGCATGGTGGAGAAACATCAGTACAAACGCGAGAAGATCCCAATGCTTAAGAGTCAAGACTCATAAATGAAAAGAGGGGGAAACGTGCAAGTGTACATAAAAAAGACTGACCATTAAAAAACAAGCCAAGATCCTCTGAACAGTAAAACATTTAAATAAATCATCAATATTTATTAGCCGAGAGGTTTTTCACGAGCTGAAATGCGGTATAAACTTGAATCAAATTTCAACTTTACAAAACAGGAAGAGACAGGAAACTTGTAAGAAAAATACAAAATATACACAAAACGTATTATAAAAGTACAAAAGAAATTTGACCATCGAAAAATCCAAAAAACAATCGGAGTTGATGTGTAGCAAATTCTTGAATCTTAGTATAAATCGTGTTCATTTGTGTTAAGATTGGGCATGAGTTTGAAGGCGAATTCTTGACTAATCCACGTCCATTTCTCCTCTAAAGGTTGGCACATTGCATGTGGTTCATTTGCCATTGAATACGGATTGACGGCCAAGTTCCTCAAATCTAATGGAATTTTCAGCAGAAAAATATATCTTTGTTGGTCACATCATTCACTTGTTTGAATATATCATTTGAATATACATCGAGAGAATGGGTTGGCTTTGAAACAGGAAATAAGAATTTCTATCACCTTTAGTAATAAATACTTATTTTACCTTTCATGTCCAAAATTGAGGGGTGCTCCCGCACCGCCACCCGCTCCATTTCCTCTTTGAATTTTTTTTCTGGCGGTTGCAGTTTGGAAATTTTTTCAGCGTCCTTCAAAGCATGAAGGTGTTGACAATTTTCTATGGAGATTCCAGTGAAAAAAGAGTCGAGAGCGGAAGAGCAATCGTCCGTCCAATCCAACATAAGATCCAGTTCCAGAGACTCGAGTTGCTTCATGTGAGTCCAAATCAAGCGGCCGACCTTCAAAAGGTGCTCACAGTCCCTGCCAATATGTTGATCTCTGAAGTTTCCCCTCTGCACCTGCAACTTCTTGAGGTTTGGACACATGACGGTCAAAAGGGGGAAAATTTCTGCCTTGATCCTCGAGTAGATCAAGCGCAGAGTTTGGACACTTGGAAGACGAGCGTTGGAATCCTCTTGAGGAACGATATTGTCAGCGTTTTTTAAATAAAAGCCTGGTGGGGAAAAATTAAAACACAAAGAAAGGAGCAAAATCAACAACAATGAGACAGCAAACTAGCAGTGCCGGGGCCTATTTCACTATTTTGCAAATTTGCACTTTTCACTTTGCAAATTTTGTAGGCAAAATGAAAATTACCATGGTAAAAAAAATCACTTTTCAAATTTTGCAATGAAATGCAAAGTGCAAAGTGCAAATTTGCAAAATAGTGAAATAGGTCCCCGGTCTTAAATATACGCAAACTACGCTTTTGCATAGGGCGCAAACGAGATAGGGGCGAGAAAAGTGAAAAAAGGGGGCGCTAAACGAGCAAATCGGGGCAAAAAAGACAAAAAAAACGACAAAAGTTGCAAATTTTGCCAAAAAAATTTGTAAAAAGTGGCGTAAAACACAAGTTATTTGGCAGTCAATTGCAAACTTTGTCTAAAAAAGCTGTAAAATTGGCGCAAAAGGCCAAAAATTCGTTTCAAATTGCAAAATTTGTCGAAAAAACTGTAAAAGGGGCGCCAATAAGGAAAATTTCAGGCGCCATATTTGATTTGCGTAGGGCGTAGGGCGCCGTTTTTGTGAGCGTATAGTTTGCGTAGGGCGCCGAAATCCAAAGACCGGCCCTGCCGGGTTTAGGGTGACAAAACGGGGCGGAGCCCTTATCATTTTTGGCGCCCTCATCTTGTTGGGCTCCAAAATTGACGAAAATGGGACCTACTTGAGAAAATGGAGAGTCACAAAAGGGCAGAATGAGCGTCAAAACTGGAACAGGGGTGCACCACAAAAAAACAGGCAAAAATTTGAGAAAATGAGGCTCAAAATAGACTAAAGAGGGCGCAAAAATTAACAAAAGGCCTTTGGGTGCAATTTTGTTCGCCCCCGGCGCCAGTTGTCTTTGCTTCAAGTTTTCTCGAGGCGCCGAAATCCAAAGACCCTGTAGCGAACAGACGTGAGATTTTCAAATTTTGGGGCGCAAAATTCAAATTAATATCCATATTTTTCAAAAGTACCCAAATCACGTACAGCTGGAAAAACTTGCTCTAATCTTGTTTCTGGGGGGAAAACCGGCTCTTGAAAATCCCTTTCATGACGCAAAAAGTCAACCAACTCACTTAATGTCAACGTGGTGAGATTTGGGAATTTGGGCAGTTGAAGACCGGGTAAAAATCCGATCCGTGTTAATTCCAACTTTCTCAGAGTATTTTTACTCGACTCTAAAAGGTTGGAAACAAAATGTGAGGCAAGAGCAAGAGAAGATGGATCCTGGAGAACGGAATTGCTGGAGATGTCCAGTTTCAACTCGTGCAATTTGAAAGCAAGAGAAAAATCTAATTGCTCTGTTTCTGTTTCTGACTTTGTTTTTGTCTGAGTGCGGGTTTTTAATCTATTCCAAGCAGAGAGGAATTCCGTCGTGATGAAAATGTTGGTACTTTGAAGCAGACTTAGTTTTCCCCAGGAGTGAAGGATGTGAAACATGCCCAGCACAGAAAAGCCATTGGAAAGTTCATCGACATTCGTCACAATCAGATTTTTCAGGTTGACTGCAGCATTCAGAAGATCACTGACAATCCCGGGAGCATTTAGAAGCTCCGAAAGATCAAAAGAAAGTATTTTTAGATGCGGAAGTTGAGCTGGAGCTGGAACTGAAACTGGAACTGGAGTTGTTTTTGTTTCCGGTGTTTTCGGTTTCATTTCTGGATTTTGTGAGGGAGGAAACAATTTGAGAGACCTGGTGTCCAATCCGTAATTTTCTGAGAAACAATCAAAACGGAATTCTTCCAAGTTTGGAATTTCATTTAGAAGCAAATTTCTCACCTTCTCCGTCAACCTGAGATAGAACTCTCGTGTTGGAACCGCAGAAGTTTCCCAATTTGTCAAATCCAAATACTTGATTCTGATTTTCTGCTTTTGTTGTTGATTCTGGTTGGGATTTGATGAGTCTTTTTTATTTGAGCAGATTGACAAAAATTCGGTCCATTCCCTATTGTTGAAAAAAGAGAGCTCAAAAAGAAAGGAAAAACGAGAGTATGGACACTTTTTGGATTTTTTCATGCACTTCACAAAGTCTTGAAGCTTGGTAGTTTGCGCATGTGGACGGCATTTGGCAGAACCGTTTCTGAGAGGGTTTTTACCATGACAGGAGAAAGCGACTTCACAGTCGCGTCTTGTGGTTAAAATCTCAGTTGAAATTCCACCCCAAGTCTGATTTACCAAACGACAGACAAGAAGACGGCGCGTGTCCACACACTTTAGAATTTGGGTCAACATCTAAGTTAAAAAAAGAGGAATGATTATTTTTTTTGTTCTGGCTGTGACTCTTCACTCTTAATTCAAGTTGATACAAATAAGAAAATAATAACAATAAATTTAAAACCAAGAAATAATTCTTGTGGCAAAACAATTTTATGTGCACTTCTCTTTTGCCCTCGGCTCTAGATTCTAGATTCCAGACTCCAGAGTTTAGATTTGAAAATATCACAAATTTATCCATCAAAATTTTTACCTCTGGAGGTAAATTATCCATTGAGACTGTTTCCACATTTGACCCTTGACATTGACCTTGACCTCGACTTCGGCTTTGACTTGGACCAGCTTCAGGACTAACATTTGACAAATCCTCAGCTCTATTAATTTTCTTGCTTGAGTGTGCTCCCTCAATTTCATTATGGGTCGTGTCATTTTGGCCCATTGACGTTGACATGGACATTGACGTGGATGAAGATGACATTGAAGCCTCTACTTGATTCTGGTTCTTATTCCTCTTTTGTAGACATGAAAAGTATTTACAAATAAAATGGTAAAGTCTCCTATAATATTTTTAATACTAATTGATAGCAAATTAAATTATCATGATTTCCACACAACTATTCTCCAACATCCCACACACACACACAGAAAATCAACGGACAAGATGACACATTACACGAGTTTGAGTTTTGAGTTTGCATGTAAATCCTCCCAGAAAATTTAATCAAATTGCTTCCCTTTTTTTTGATAATTGGAGAACAGTGAAAATTTCATGTCCTCTAAAAAATAAAGCATGGATGATTGTTTTAAAAGCAATTAATTAGCACACAGGCCTCCGTTTTGAATTTTAAATCTTGAATTTTGAACGTGCAATGTGAAATGTGAAATGTGAATAAATATTTCATAATAAATTTATGTTCTCCTTACCTTTTTGACTCTTTTTCGGTTTCCCATTTTCCCTTCAGCAAACAAATCCACTGTCAATCTCAATGTTAATAACAACTTGGGAAAATAAGAGCATTAAACAAACAGAGACCAAGAGAATTAATTCAAAATCAATGTTTAAACAACAGACTTTTCAAACGCAGTTAAACTACATTGCGCTTTGAGATTTGAGCCAACTCTGAACTTTGGACAGAAAATGTGAATTGTGTAATGTGAATTGTCAATTGTGGAGAGGGATTTGAAATAGAAATTTACCGCTCGTGAGCTGCTAATTATTTTACGCTTTGGCTCATGAGGCTTTTAGCTTGTAGACTGTCTGGAATTCTCTCTCCATCCACAACTCTCCACACACAGTACACAGGTACATACAGAATACAGAGTACAAACGCCCTGGAAGCCTCGCGAGCCAAGTTCTATACATTCTCCTTCGTCTACTCGTTCTCGCTCCGACTTGCTCCGACCGGAGAAACTTTCAACGCGCTTTCTCTCTCTCTCTCTCTCTCTCTCTCTCTCTCTCTGGTACTTACATACAACAACACAGAGTCGACAGAAGACTTTCCCTCTTTTTCCGGGAACTATTCACGTGCACAGAGAATGCTTAGTATTCTGACTTCTGTTGCTGGAGCTTCATGTGTTTTGTGTTGTGTAGGAGAGGAAAAGTGGAAATCGGAGGACGGAAAGGAGGGAAAGAGAACGAGAGAAAATGTAAAGTCAAAGCGCCGTGTACGAATAAAACAATTCACAAAATCCAGAATCCAGAAAATACATGAATCAAGAATCAAGATGCATCGTGCAAATCACAAGAGTACTTTTTTTGTACTTCTTTGCTTCTATTAGATTTTGTACACAAAAATTTACAGGTGGGAATTTGAATCAAAATCAAAATCAAGGAGGACAAAATGGTTTGTGAACCCTTGTGAAAATAGCTACAAAATACACCTTGGGCATTCTAAAAAACAAGAAATGTCAGGTCCAGGTAATTTTATTCTTTGTTTAAAGTCTAAAATCTAACAGTGTCATTTGCCATTTGTCATTTGTGAATATTTTTTGTATTCTGTAGTTCATTTTCTATTTTGTACTTTTTTTGCTGTGTACAGGTGAAAATTATGCTGGAATTTACAGTGACATTGACGTTGAGCTGAATTTACTTCCAAATGTGAATCCAAATGTGAATCCAAATCCAAATCCGGAAACAGAAACAGAAGAAACTCCTGGGCTTTCAGACACCAGAGTGAGACAGCGCTTCATCTCAAAAGTTTATGGAGCTGTGACGATCCAACTGTGTTTGACAATTTTGTTAGTCACGGTGCTTGTCCTTCTTCGACCCTTTTTTAGAGGGGCTGAATTGAATTTTGGTACCCATTTTATGCACTACAAAACAATTAATATAATTAATAAATGGCAGTGTCAAAAGTGCATGCAGCTTGAAATGAGTTTAATCTTGAAATGTGGATTTTTGTTTTTTTATAATAATTCTAAAATTTCCTAATTTGGATTGCAGTTGTTTTTTTTGGCCCTCTGTTGCTGATTCCATTCTACTGTTTTTGTTGTTGCTGCACAAATTGGAAAGTCAAAGCACTCATGCTCACTTTAAGGGAGGGGTGATTTTGTTCAATTTGAACTAGTCACGTCACGTTTCGCTGTATGAAACTGCAAAATATGCTTTACTGAGAAATCTCTTGACTCTTCATTCATTTTAAAATGAGATAAAATGTGCAGAATTAAAAGGGAAGGACGTTGGACGTTAACGACAGAAAATATCGACGTGCACATTCAAATTCAAATTCACATTCAAACGAATTGGATTTACTGAGAAATGGAAATTCCAGTGTGGAAAAACAAGGTCAAGTGTCAACAAATATTGTCTTCTTGATCCTCCTTTTCATCTGGTTTAATCCAGAAAACATTTACTGGGAAACAGAAAGAAGACGTGCAATGTGGAACAAGTAAATAAATTGTGTGAGAATTGTGGATTTTGGGATAGTCAACACAGTCTGGAGCTGCTTCATTTTCGTCTTTCATGTCGCATGATCAAATTATCCATGTCCATGAGCTTCGCAATCCCTTCTTATCTTTCTCGTCCTTCATTTATTATCTTTCTTCTTTCATTGAGAATTGAATATCGACTCATTCATCGAGCTAGAATATTATTCAACATCAAATCAGCACGTGCAAAGTATAAACTCATGGATTTCATTTGGATTTGAAACACCAAATAGTTTACCGCTCCTCTCTTTTTAAATAATACACTTTGACTCAAGAGGTTTGTGGATTGTGGATTTTAGACTGCCTTTGGATTCCTCTCCATCCAGAAACTACATGAATCAAGAATCAAGAGGGATCCTCAAAATTCCACGTGTACCTTTTTCTTTTTTTTTCTTTACTCCTTCTGGAATTTGTACATTTAAATTGCAAAGTGACAGATTGAATTTGAAATTTGAATCAAAGCAAAGGGGACAAAATCCTTTGTGAACCCCTGTGAAAATTACTAAAAAAATACTTGATTATAAAAAAGAGAAAATGTCTTATCCAGGTAATTTTATTTTTTGTCTAAAAGCAAAAAGTGTCTTTTGTCATTTATCATTTATCATTTGTGAAATTTCTTCGTTCTTGTCCTTTTCATTTATTTTGTGTACTTTGTAGTTTATTTTCTATTTTGTCTCTCGTTTTTGCTTGTGCACAGGTAAAGTGATGAGCCGTATTGACGCTGGCATGGACATTGAGTTGAATCCACTTCCGGCTCCAAATCCAAATCCAAACGAGATTACGAATCCGCAAAGAGAAAGAGAAACAGTTCCTGGGCTTTCAGACACCAGAGTGAGACAGCGCTTCATCTCAAAAGTTTATGGGGTTGTGACGATCCAACTGTGCTTTACACTTTTATTTGCCAGAGGGCTCGTCCGTCTTGTGCCTTTTTTTAAATGGGAGGATTATTTTAATACAGGTATCTTTTTTTATATACAAAAATGTGCTAATGTCAATAAATGTCAAATGCCAAATGTCAAGTGTCAAAACTAGAGGAACCTTCTTAAATGTTGACCTGTTGATTTTTCTTGTTATTTTACAACTTGGCAATTTATTTTTGATTCCAGTCATTTACAGCCCGCTCCTGTTGATTCCATCCTATTTTTCTTGTTGCTGTGGAGACGTGAAAAGAAGTTCAGGTGGAAAATACATTCTTTTGTTGGTATTCACGCTGGTTGAAGCAATTTTCCTCGCCTGTCTCTTCACTGGTTTAAAACTTGATGTAAGCACACAGCACACACATTGTAACCATCTGAATTTTCATTTGGCATTTAAGAATTCCATTTGCAGCCCCGGAAAACCTAATTTTATTTTTATGACTCTTGATTTTTGACACGATGGAAGTGGAAAGTAACATAATTTTCAATTGGCTGTACAACTTTTTCCTTTGTGCATTTTTAATATTTTCCAGCCAATGATTTTTCTTGTGGGTCTGGTTGCGGCTGTGACGTTGTTAATTTCACTCTTTGCGCTCCAAACAAAATGGGGGTTTACAACACTGAGCGGAATTCTTCTGGCGTTTTTCTTGGTGCTCATTCTCTGGGGTTTGTGTGCTGGATTCCTCGTTAGATTTGAATTAGCAATATTGTGGATGGACAGTAGCGCATGGGGGAGTTTCTTTGCATTCTGGTTCTGCTCCGGTTTGGTCTGTAATACTCAACGTCTCCTTCGAAACGGCGGAAGAGCCAACAAAATGACACCCGCTGACTTTATCTACGTCGCCTTGACCATTCATCTCGGTATTTTTGGCACACATTCTATAACAATTAAAATTAAAACAGTCTCCTCTGATTTTTCTCTATAGTCAAATTAGAATTCTACTTTTCTCATGTTCATTTGAGAAAAATGTGTGGTGAAAAATTAAGGTTGAATCGTGACATTTCTTTCCTTGTACTTTTTCAGACATGTTCCTCATTTTCTACCTGCTCTCCCTGTTGCTTTTCGTCTGCCTCTATATTAAAGACTTGTTTTACTCACTGTTGACCGAGGAAAATGGAAGTTGGAACACAAACCACACTGATGCTGAGGCTTTTGTATACATTTAATTTTCTATGCATATTTTGTGAATTGTGATTAGTGTAATTCAAAGGTGATTCAAATTTCTTGTACCTTGGAAAATGAACGTGTTTTCAATATAAAATAATTTTCAAAAAATAAAAGAGCCTATTTTGGACAAACAGTCTGGATAAAACACTCATAATCTTTTCTTTTCTTTGGTTTGGTTTGGTTTGGTTGCTCATTGCTCATTTTGAAGCCTTGTCAAAAATCAGCATCCTTTTGTCATTATTCTAGGGAAAAAATATTTAGTAAAATAAAGTACAACAGCTAGTTTTATTTTACTCATACAAAATACACAATACAAAATACAAAGGGTTTGAAAATATTTCGCTCATATAAAATATAAAAGCAAGAGCCGGAAAACCAAAGATCACCATTGCAATTTCTGCAAAGTTAATGCCACTAGGAAAAAGGGCAATTTTCAAAGGATTTGAAATATCAAATAGTTTACCGCTCCTGTGCTAATAAACAAAATGCCTTGCCTCACGAGGTTTTTGTATTGTAGACTTTTTCTAGATTGTCTGAATTCCTCTCCATTCACAACTACAAATAACCACAGAATACAGAATACAGAAGACCTTGTGAGGCAACCACTTGTTCCTTTTCCCTCTGCTTCCTCTACTCGTCCTCACTCCGACTCGCTCCGACCGCAGAAAGTCTCAACGCTCTTTTTCTGTCACGCACACAGCTGTCGAAACACTTTCTCTCTTTTTCCAGGGATTACTCACGTTCAACTACACAAAGCAATGTAATGCAATGCACAGCGTATGCGTTCCGAGATGTGGTGTGCAATGTGTGCGATATGAAAAGAAGGATTCGGAAATCGGAAAGCGGAAGCAGAAGATAGAAGACGAGAGAAAATCCAGGCGCTGCATACAAATAAAGCAGAGTGGGAATTAAAATTGTGAATTGGGAATGTGAATCAAAGCTTAAACAAAATTTTCTCCATACCCCTAAAATATCTACAACACACATTCGCCATCTTAAGAAGATTTTAAGAAGAAAAATGTCACGCCATGGTAATTCTATTCTTTGGGTAAAAGTTACAAGTGCTATTTGTCTTTTGTCTTTTGTCCTTTGTCCTTTGTGAAATTTCTTCTTTCTTCTCCTTTACATTTCTTTTCTGTAGTCTGTGGTTCATTTTCTATTTTGTCTCTTGTGGTTTGTCTGTGTACAGGTACGAAGTTTACTGGGATTGACAATGACGCTGACGTTGACATTGGGCTGAATCTACTTCCAAATGTTAATCCAAATCCAAATCCGGAAACAGAAACAGAAGAAACTCGAGGGCTTTCAGACGCCAGAGTGAGACAGCGCTTCATCTCAAAAGTTTATGGAGTTGTGACGCTTCAGTTGTGCTGCACGATTTTATTCGTCATGCATGTCTTAGTTTTTGGACGGAAGGATGTTCATCGAGGTTATCTTTTTTTCTATGCAGTACAAAATAAACTATTTTCAATAAATGCCCCGTATCAAAATCTGAAAACAGAATTCGGCTGGAATTTCCGGCCGAATTTTCGCCCAATTTTTGGCCGAAAAAGAAGACAAGATTTTGAACAGAATTCTGACAAATTTGTGGAATTTTGTAACTTTCAAAACTGGAGGAGCCTTTTAAATCTTGACTTGATGATTCTTGTTGTTGTTGTTGTTGTTATTTTACAACTTGGTAATTTTTTGATTCCAGCTACTTTTTTCCTTCCGCTTATGATGCTTCCCTACTGTTGTTGTAGCTACTATCTTGGCACAGACGTGGAAAAAAAGTCCCCTAAAAAGTGCGTCATTTTCCTACTATTCACGATGGCTGAAGGAGGTTTACTTGCGTGCTCAATCTTGGACTTTAAAACTCCCGTAAGCACACGGATTTAAAACAGCAAGTTTTGACATTTGACATTTGCTTTATTTTACGATATTTTACTACATTTTGATGTTCATGGCTCTTGAATGTTGGAATTATGGAATTATAGAATTTTGGAAGTTTGACCGGATGGAACTAACACAATTTTAAATTGGCTGTATAATTTTTGTGCATATTTAATATTTTGTAGGAAATAATTCTGTTCGTGGGTCTAGTTGCGATTGTGACGTTGTTCATTTCCCTCTTTGTGCTCCAAACAAAATGGGAATTTACAGCGCTGAGAGGGATTCTTCTGGCGTTTCTCGTGGTGCTCATTCTCTGCGGTTTGTGTGCCAAATTCCTCGTTAGATTTGGATTTGGATTCTTCTCGATTGAGACTATCACATGGGCAAGTTTCTTTGCATTCTGGTTCTGCCTGGGGCTGGTTTGTGATACTCAACGTCTCATCCGCAACGGGAGCAAAGACAAAAAAAACTTGACATCCGATGACTTCATTTATTTCGCCTTGGCCATTCATATCGGTATTGTTGCACACATTTTTATATCTAAGATCCAACAGGATCCATGTTCAATGAGTGAATAATTCTGATTTTGTTACATTTGAGAAACGTGTGGGGTAAATTAATGATGATTAACTCGCGGCATTTCTTTCTCTTTACTTTTTTAGATATGTTCTTCATGTTCTACCTGCTCGCTCTCGTTCTTTGGACTTTTCTCATGATCTATGTGATTCTCCTCTGGCATGCCATTTCAGCATTGTTTTCATTACTGTTTCCAGGGTCCCGAACAAACAACATTGAACATTAAACATGCATTCGGAATACGGAATTCGGATTTCGCAATTTGGGCCAAAAATCGCACTAAAACTTTTATATATGTGAGTAAGAATTAGTAAACCCCCAGCTCGGCCATCTAAGGAATGCGAGGAATTCGACTCGCCAGTTTCTCGCACAGCATCTC
>JAQGBI010000888.1:0-12305 GCA_034698325.1 Sminthurinus elegans | reverse complement strand
AAAATTTTCTCCGGCGGGTTTCCTATGCTGCCTCAATGTTAAATTTTTTCCTATGCTGCCTCATAATGCTGCCTCAATGTTAATTTTCTTCCGGCGGTTTTTCCTATGCTACGTCAGTGTTAAATGTTTTCCTATGCTGCCTCAATGTTAAAGTTTTTCCTATGCTGCCTCAATGTTAAATTTTTTCCGGCGGGTTTCCTATGCTGCCTCCCTGGAAAAACGATACATGGAGATGGTAAATAAGCAGTTCATACTACATAAAACTGTAATTGTTCAAAAGCTAAGCACGCATTCATTGTTTTTTTGACTGCTTATGAAAGGTTTTCGTTTTCAGAGTACAGGACAAGGAAATGTAAATTGTGTTTGACAATTTGACAAGTTTGGGATCTATTTAAATACAAAAATAACAAAATGTTCTCCAATAACTACAATGCTTATATAATAATCTTTTTTTTCTACATAAAATACTAAGTAGCAGCAATTTCCAATAGTAACGAAGGCAGAATAAACAACTTACAAGGTCAACAATTAACAATATCCACCCCTCTAATAAAATCCGTATCCAATGGTAAACAGGTCGGAGTAACGCTAAGAGAAATGGCTATTACTCTTGCTAAGAAAAATGGCTATTACTCTGGCTAAGAGAAATGACTAGTGCTCTGAGTATATTTAGCCTATATTCTGAGTGCACTGATATTGCCATCACTTACTCCAGAAAGGAGCAGAAACTTATGAGTCCATAAATTTGAATTTGATTATTTTCTGAATGGGTTCGGTTCTGAGCAATGTAAAAATTGCTGAGCCATCGGAAACAATTGACCTGCAAATGTTCCGTCATGTGACGGGTGGTTTTACTTCTAGAATATAAAATGAATATTGTTTTCATCAATTATTAAATTGCTTACATTAGAGATCAACAATTAAGTTTACTTTTTGGTAATCTTATCTCTCATCATGAGCATTATGATGCAGCATAGGAAAAAATTTAACATTGAGGCAGCATAGGAAAAAATTTAACATTGAGGCAGCATAGGAAAAAATTTAACATTGAGGCAGCATAGGAAAAACCACCATTTTGGATTTTTCGTTGAGGCAGCATAGGGAGGCAGCATATGAAAACCGCCATGTTGAATTTAACATTGAGGCAGCATATGACCGCGACAGTTAATATATCTTTGACACGCGATTTTTGGTAGTGGAGGCAGCATGAGGAGGCAGCATATGTTTTTAACATTGAGGCAGCATTGGGAGGCAGCATTGTCCAGCTCCGGTTTACTTCAACCATAACTTCAACCATAACGGTTTACTTCAACTATAATAATATATAACATGTAACGCAACCTAATACATAATGCAGTATAAAGTATAATGTATCTGTAATCTGTAGAAGCCTCTTTTCCCCTTTTGAGCCAAGGTCACGACTTTCTTACTCCTGAATACGAGTAATATTCTGACTACACTATACTATACTGTCAGAGGAATATTATTTAAGCTATAGCGTTCATGTTTCATGTACAACATACAAAATACAAGTGAGGAAACAAAAACCCTCCTATGAAATTCCACACTTACATTCACATTGCCTTTTTTCTTTTCCTCTGTGACTGGTGCTACGAAATATGAGTATTTTGTACATTCTACATGGTTTTCAAACTTTTCCTGTTTCCACAAAAGCTTGTCCTTAAAAGGCAATAAAATGGGTCAAAATTGGAGAGACCGAGCCGTCGGTTTTTGTTTCACTGAAACGGAAAAAGAAAACAGTCAATGCTAAAGCACAAACGAGTGAATTTTGACTCAAAATTTCTTCATGTCATGTACATACTCAAAATTACATGGGAAATACATACACAGTTTTTACAGGTTTTGAAGTTCATCTGTCATCTCGACTCAGAATTCAGAATCGGTTCTTAAAAGAGTTGGATTTGACCGTATTTTCAATGAAGCCGTATTTTGTATTTTGGGCCTTAGCTAATTTAATGCCTAATATTTTTTCAGGTTGAACTTGATGCATTTCAAGCCATTTTCATTCTCTGAACCATTTAGTATAATTATTCAAGCACGTCATAGAAAATTGATAGCACAGTTTAAACATAACCAACGACGGGCTGGAACAGAACAGAATTTGGAACAAATCAATCGAATTCGGATTTATTGATTATAAATTATAAATGGGAAATGAGTTGGCGTAAAGTAAAAGCCGAGAAATTCTCTCTCTGTGCGAAAGTGTTGTCCTACAATTTGGCTTAATGAGATAGAATGTTCCATTTAACATTCCATGGAACACAGCAAAACACTTGGGTAATTATGATTATGATGTTGATTATTGGTGCAATTTATTGATTCTTGTTCTAGAATCTAGGTTCTACAATTTCAAGCTATCGTCACTCCAGACGCAAGCCAACGTTTATATTTTATATTTGCAACTGAAAGCCTTTTACCTTTTGCCAAATTAATTATCATTAGTTTTACTCTCTCTTTCTGTTTATAAAGTTATTGAGAGAAGATACATAATGCATTCTGTGGATAAACTTGCGTACTTTTTATACTATGAGAAAATTAGGGAAATAGAATGTCAAATTCAAGTTGTGAAAGGAAGTAAAATTCCCAAGCTTGTAACTCGTAGTGCGTTTCTTTTATTTACAGCATGTATTTTTTGTGTGTGCTTTTCAGGCTGGAGCGAGGAAAGGGAGAACGAAAGGCTGGGGTTGAGAATTGAGAGTGCAGAAGTGGATGTGCGTAGTGCGTTGCAGTATTTCCTCAAGACTCGAGACGCAGTTTGTGCTGTGCAGTTTGGAGTGTGTATTTGCATAAATCCTGTAGCTACACACGACAATGGGTTTAGAATGTGGAAGCATGCGACTGAGTCTGATGGACTGTTTTTTGTGTCCAGGCGGATTGCATTTGTATTGCGCACTTTGCATTTGTAAAGGTAATAATTACAGTAATTAATATATAATTTTAACCTCCGTCTTCACTCTATTATGAATAGTTAGAAAAAACAACAAGTTTCTTATTTTTGCTATTTTTTGTTCTTTTTTTCACAGAATCAGCAAAATGAAACTGCGTTGGAATTTGGTTTTCCTCCTGCTCGTGTGTTTTGGAGTACAGGAACTTCACTCCCAGTCAGTAAATGAACTGCAGGAAGAAATGAATGCAGACCCAGCTTCCGTGGCTACTTGTTATTCGGGATGTGCTGCTGTAGTTGTAAGTAAATAAATACAAAAAAAAATACTTGACAATAAGAAAAGGAATTTCTATAATCTTTAATGCTGAGGATTTGCCTCTAATTCGAATGAAATGAACAATGAAGGAAGCTCAAACAAGAAAATGCAAAGCCTAATGTTGCCTCTTTGTTTCATTACGTGTAGGTGGCCTGTTATGCAGCGGGAGTTGGAGTTGGAAACCCAGCAGTTATTTCGACCTGTAATGCTGCTTTCGGAGAATGTATGGCGATTTGCTCTCCAGCTTTTGCCCTTCCTCTTCTTAGTCCATAAAAACCCAGGCAACAAAGAAAAAGGAAGTTCATGTGTTCATTTGTAAAAGTAGAGGCTGACATGAGATGCTTTAGCCAATATTTAATACATAATACATTTTACAGGTTATGAATATTTTGCATTTAAAAAGAACAGCTATTTTTAGAAAGTTATAGTTTGTCGTTTCTTGTAGAGACTGATATTTGTGACTCATTTTTGGCTTCAGTTTAAATATGCAATTATGTACAACATGCCAAGTTTTTAAAAACACATACAAAACAAAGTTATTTTTACTAACTACAAAAACTTTTCCTTTATACGAATTTACTTACCTTTAAAAAACGATCTATTTAAAAAATACACTCTATTTTTCCTCAAAACAAATCGTCTAAAAATGTAACATACAAAATCGAAAGAATATTTTTTATTTTTACACTAACTTTTTTTGAGCAATAAATCTTTGATCTTTGATTATTGACGAAATATTGAAATTACTTATACAAATATGAAAAAAATATTTGAGCATCAGAATGTGATAATTTGATTGACATTTTTTAGAAATATTCCAAAGCATTTCAATGAAATCGTCACGTTTTGATTCTGGGAGTATTTAACTCATGTCAACTGAACTTCATGGTCATTTTTATTTACATGAGAAAAAAGTGCTTACAAATTCTTCCTTTTATTCATTCATGCTTTCATTCATTTTTGTATTTTTGCATGCTGACGACAGTGTAAAAAGTAAGTGGAAGACAAAATGCAAGCATTTACAATTTACAACGCATACCAAACTTAATTGCCAATTGCCACTGTGTTCTCAGTTCTCATTCTTCATGTATTTAACATAGGAAAAGCTCATCACACTGGACAATTTAGAATTTAGAGAGAGTTTTGGCTGCCTCTAAATGCTTGAATAATACACGGCGACTGTATTCACACCAAAGGTTCCCTGAGTGTAAGCGGAAGATAGTTTTATCCCCTTTTTGTCAAGTACTTTATCCGCATGAACAAGACAGAATTTACTTTTCAGCACCGTAATAAAATGACGTGATTCCTTTTTGCATCCTAATGAATCATAAACAGCAAAAACTGTAGTTGTGGTGAAGAATCAAGTTGAAGTTGGATAAATGGAGATTTACTCTGAGCACTTGCTTGAACATTACAAAACTGCACAACTCACACTGGAAATTGAGCGCTTGATAGTCAAACGTCAAAAGTTCTAGTTGCTATTCTGGCTCTTGTCCCTTGCCCTTGTAGATAAACAAGTTGGATGTTGTGCGTCGTCTGTTTCAATTTCCCAGTAAATTCAACATTCAACAACTCGATAAGAAGATTGTAATTTGTATTTGGTATTGAAAATCCACACGTGCACAATTTACAATTTATAATTCCCAAGTCTAAACATTATTTACACAAAACACACAACACACCAGGGAATTTCAAACTGAGTCTCGTTGGCCAAAGTTCATAATATAAAATCTACACGAAATATTCTTCCTTCTTCAGAGGTTTTCTGTACTCACATTTATCATTGTAAAAAACTGTTTGTCTCAAGTTTTTCAGCAGCACAAATTTTATTTTCTAAAGGATGGCTTCAACTACTTACCAAAATCCGAATCGGAATCGGACGCAAATGTAAGTTAAAATAACCCCCAAAAATTTAATTCCCCCTTCCCAATTTGAATTTTGAACAACGCAGATGCATAAAAAATCGAGTTGATCCAGTTTGTCTTTCACAATTATTTTATTCATTTCTCTACTTTTCCATTAGACTCACAGGCGTGACAAGCGGACGTCGAATTCAAATTCAAATTCCAAGCAAAAATTTAGGCATTTTGTCGGAATCCGAATCAAAATCTGTGGAAGAAGAAGCTCTTTTAAATCCACTGGTAAAATTAAAATAATAATAATTAAAATTAAAATCGCCCTGGAATATCGACCACATGGTGACCAGAAAGCCATATGCAAAATATAAAAATTTTATAATACCGGAAAGCCTGTCAAATCTCAAGTAAAAGCTTAAGGCTCTGAACAAAACTCGCAGTTTTGAGATTTTTCAAAAAACTGTGATAGAATAGGGTGACTGGCACATTGCAGCATGTTTTGGCCAAATTTTATCAAACTAAGTTGAGAAATGTGCCCACAGTAAATTTTGAAAGACATTTTCAAGTTTGAGTACCGTAGAATGCCCTAATACTGTACAGGGGGACATAATACTGTACACCTTATTTTCGTTCTTTAATTTCTAGTTTAAAGATTACCACTTGGATTTGAAAACTGTCAAAACATACAATAGTATTTTAAAGCATGCTCTTTTACGTGGTATATTTTTTGACACCTAATTGTCATTAGTTAATTGTATTTACGCTTTGAAAGTTAAAATACAGAAATTCATCTTTTTTGTACTTTGCAAAAAGAGTGCTCGCAATCATATTAAAATTTTATAAAAGGTAATGAAACTCCAGTCATTTTAACTTCCAATGATTCCCTTTAGATTGGTATATTTAACTTTTTGACCCGACGAGTTTTTGATTTTTGGTAATTTTTTGAAAAAGGAGTCTCATTTTTGTGTGAAAGTGCCCTAATACTGTACAGTATGTATTCCCTTGTTAAACATAGGAGAATCGACACAAACTGAACTTTCTTGTTGTTTCAGAGTTAATAAACGTAAGTTGCCAACTCAAACTCATTAAAAATCACTTTAAACATAAATACTCGCAGTATTATATCAATAATTATGCATTTTTATAGTTTAATAGAGAGTATTTACTTGTAATTAAGTTAACTACAGTTAACTAAAGATAGTTTAAAATGGTCAAATTGTTTATTTTTTTATCAAAAAGTACTATTATGCTTTCAAAACTTATAAAACTATTAAAAAGCTTTGTTTTAACTCATCAAAATTAAAATACTGTGCATTTAATTGTGATTAACTAAAATTGCAATTAAGTCATAATTAAATGAGTTTTTAAAAAACTAATGACCAATTAAGGTAGAAAATGGCCGAAAATACTTATTTTAATAATAATTAGGGTACCAAAACTGTTTTTCTACCGTTTATTAATAATTATGTGGAAGTGTACAGTATTAGGACACCCATGTACAGTATTAGGGCACGCACATTCTTGTTAATTACAATTAAATGCGAATTCCAAATTTTAGTTTCCTGGGCTTATTAAACGAGGAAATTACTGATCTATAAATAGTATCTAAGCTCATTAACCCAACTTTTAACCTGCTTGCATGATTAAGCAAATCAGAAGAAAAAAATAGTCGGGTGTACAGTATTAGGGCATTCTACGGTAGATTTGTGAATGTTGCGTTAGCAACGAGTTGTTATTTTGCTTGTATCTAAGCCACGAAGTGTCGTAGCGACTTGTGAGTGGGCTCAAACAGTTAGGAGTAGTCGAAATATACTAGATTCATGTGGAAATCCCTGATTTCGGTCTCTATTTGCCCTCAGAAATGCGAAATGTATTTTAGGGCTCTTGGTGAATGCAAGCTATAGGAACTTTGCTTTGAATTCACAAATCTTATTAAGCACCTATAGAAAAACGAAGGAGCTTGACGATTTCCCTTTGTTATGATGAAAAAACTGGGACCTATTTAAAAATGAAGGATGTTTCCGTTTCTCCGGCTTTAAATGTTAATCCATGATTAACTTGTCCAGTTTTTCTCCTCAAAGATTTTCCGTTAAAAAATCTTCATTATCTTAATTTTTGTTTCAAAGCTTTATTTTGTGCAACAAACACATCGTAAAATGTCAAACGTTTGACACATTGTTTCAATCTGCCCTTATGCGGGACAGACTTGTCCTAATCATCATATCATTTTCATCTACTTTAAAGTAGATGAAAATGATATGATGATTAGGACAAATGCTGTCCTCGTGTTGCTTTGGATTTGTTGTTGATGTGTGAAAGGAAGGAGAGACACGGAACACTGAATGATTTGAATATTATAGATTGAATGTTGATGTTGTGTGTACATTCTCACCATATGGATAGTTTTGGGTTATTGCACTTGTATTGAGAATGGATGTGTGCATGAAATGATGAACGAAAGGAAAAAACTTTGTGTAGTTTGTAGTTTGTATTATTTCGGTATGTGTGGCTTGCCCACTATCTTTCAGTATGAACTATGCACTATACACTGAAATAGTTTCCTTCTCCTTCTCTTACATTTTGTCTGTGTGAGACTCGAGAAGAAGAAGGAATTCCATTGTTAAGAAGGGCACAAAAAACAGTCAAGATAACTTGCTTCTCCCCGCTCTTGTTGTCTTGCTTCTATTCGCAGAGATCCAACAAGTGTGAACAGCTATATAGCCGGACTGTGTATCCAACATGTATGCATTATATAGCATGAGGCATGATGTGTGTACCGGGGGTGAACAGATTCTGATGCTTGTTCAACTGCCCCTAAATCTACACACACACATCCCACAACACACTGCACATTTCACATTGAAATGTACCTTTTGAATTGCTTGTACTCAGCAACACACATGAAAAATGAAGGATTACCGTGATTCAGGATTTGCCTTTTAAAATTTTGATGTTGTTTTTTACAGCTTTGGTTTACCAGCTTCAACAAGTTTCTCCATTCAGGTCGACTGATTCGGATGCCATTTTGGGACAACCCTCGAGCCGTTTCAGAAACATTTCCGTTTTTCAGCACAACTGTGCAATTGTCAATTTAGTCAACGAAACACCAAACACGAAACATCAAAGCAATAAATAACATGTGCAATCTAAAATCCACTCAACTTGAAACTTGTACAACCCGCCTGTTTTAAATATTTGAATTTCTGTGTGGAAAATAAAACATGGTTTCCCTCCAAATTGTTTCAAATTATAATTGTGGTATTTACTACAACTGTTTTTGTCATGTCCTTGTGTGTTTTACTTTTATGCTTAGGCGTGGGATCGGTGGAAAAATAATTTGTATTCTATACTCCAAACTTCGAACAACTTGTTTGAAATCCAAGCTTCGTATTTTGTCCTTTGTCTAGTTAACTATCAAAAGCTGTGCATTATTCATTTGTAATTCATTCCGCTTTCTGCTGCCAGCTCAAAAGTCAAATTGCACATTATTTGCAAAACTCGGAGTGCTCCAAATTCGAAAACCAAAAATCAAACGAGCAAAGTAAAAGCCCTGGTCCTCTTTCGTTCTGTTACCATTGGAACCAGTCCAATAGAATTTTTTTATACTTGCTAAAAGCTGAAAACTCAAAATTCAAGCGTTTTATGCTGTATGATGATTTTTAAAGGAAATTCCAATGCACCAAAAAGTTATTCGTTGCTCATTGTGCCCAAGTTTTTTTTTGGCAATTCTTTATTTTGAGGGAACATTCCCGGAAACTTCAATTTCCAATTTCAAATGGTATAGACTTTAGAATCCTGACTCGGATCAATTTTAATTCATTTCTTTCAAAACAAAAAACAAACCCAACGGCTCACGCTCAACGACATGGAAAAAACAACTAGAATTACTTTAAAGTTTTGCCCCGTTTAAACAATCCCATCAAAATGTGGCGAAAAGTTGTGCTCATCCCGAAGTAAATAAAAAAGCTGCTTAAACTACTGACGCACTCAAGAGTCATCACGAAAGAAATGGTAGGTTGAATACATTCAAAGAAAAAATTGTCATAGGTCACGAAAAAGTCCAGAATTAAGAGGATGGCATCTGGAATCTCGGTCACGAGGAAAATTAGGACAAGAGCCAAGAGAATCTTGGTCGTACGATTAAAACTGGAACTGGAACTGAAATTGCAGCTTTGTCTTTTGGGATTGGATCCAAATTCGGTTTCGGCTTGACCTCCGCGTGAAATTCCTTCTTGGGCGGTTGTGGGATTTGTCATTTCAATTCTCCCCCTTCTCACTCCAAGTAAAGACCGCACAAGAACACCCGTGAAAACCGTCAGCAACAGACTCGGAATCAGCTTGACACAAATCCTACACAGAAACAAACAAAGAATTAGTGGACAAGCATCTTTTCATTTTCTTTTTCCTGCTAAAATTAACTAACTAAAATTTCAACTAAAATTTTTAATCTGTAGAATTTTGATTAATTAATTGAAACAAAAAATGGATCCATTGCGAAACAGAAAAAGGAAAGGAGAATCTGACTGCTCCACCATTTTAAGAAACGAGCATTTTGTTGCTCAGCAGAATTTAGAATGGGCATTTTGCTCCGGAGCAGAAAAAAAAGAAGAGCAGTAACAAATCTTGTTTTTTTTGTTCTTTGAATACATGAGAAACGATTAATTGAGATTGAAATCCTTACGCGTAAGTCCAGCTCATAAAGTCCTTTTCCGACTCCAAAATTTCAGCCATGTAATAAAACTTTAACGTTTCGTTTTGAGTTCCAGGTATTTCTACATAATTCATCTCCAAAGGGGCAAAATAAGTTGCTGCGACCACCAGGGCAACAAGGACTGCAATTAGAATTCCCCATCGAGCATTTCGTTCCGTTAACCAATTTCTGCTTTTCAGTGGAAATTTTATGCCTAGCATCCGCCAGAGGGCAACCAGGGTCATTAGGTAAATTGTACAGTAGTGAAAAAACTGAAAAAAATTTATTACAAATAAAACTTCTTTGGTAAGAATCATTGAAAACGTCAAAGGTCAAGTGTCAAAGTTCAAATGTCAACGTCCAAAGGTCAAATAACAAATGTCAAAGGTCAAAGTTCAAATGTCAAAGGCCTAAGGTAAAAGTCCAAAGGTCAAAGGTCAACGTCCAAATGACAAAGATAAAAGGTCAACGTTCAAATGTCAAAGGTCGGCATTGAATTCTAAGAGGTCAAAGGTCAAAGCTCGAATGTCAAAATTTGGAGGTCAAAGGTCAAAGGTCAAAGGTCGACGGTCGACATTGAATTCTAAGAGGTCAGTTGTAGAAGTGTGAAAGGGAGGATTCAAAATAAAAACTTACATAATAAAAACTACCGTAAATGGCGTATTCCACAGCACGACCACGCCGACTGAACCAATAATTTGACCACACACCCATCCAAAAATTGACATCACTGTCACTGGGATGAGCCAGTCGAATCCACATGACAGAAAAAGTTGTGAAAACTGTCAAGAGAAAAAGTCCATCGGCGAATGCAAGAGCCATGAGAATTGTATTCAACGGATTTCGCATCTCTCGTCGTGTGAAAACGAAAATATTGATGAGGTTTGTGATGATCCCGAGTCCACCCACAATCGCTTTAACTTTGTGGTCCATCGAGTCATTATTGAGAAAAAAGTTTTCATACTCCACCCCACAGAATTCATATTGTTGTACGTCCTGAATTTCGGTGGCGTTTGGTTGGCCCAGGCGGGTGTTAATGCGGAATTTCATGTCCATTTGACTTGAACAGCTTCTAAAAGTTCTAGGCTGTAGTCTGCTGTCACAAAATATGAAATATGAAATATAAATGGACCGCAAGTCCAAAACCAGAAACCAGAAACCAAATTGGTCACAATTTCTTTTCGTTTTTCAAACTAGGGACTGGAGACAAGAAGTTTGAGCAGGAGATCAGTCTGTTGAAAAAGAAAAATGGTTCTGCAGAAACTTGAAAAATTGCTCATTCCTTGACCTCCTCTAAAATGATAGAGAAAGTTTAGCTCGTCCAGATTGGATATTGGATAAATGGGTGCACAAAATGCAAAATGCATTTTTTTTGCTATCTAAAACTCCGAGTTCCAAGATCCGTGGATCAACGTTAATCTCGGAGGATTTATTTATAATCAAAAAAAAATATCTGCAACGCACTTTGACTTGTGAATGTGGATTTTTGTATTGATGTATTGAAAAACGTTTCAGGGATTGTGGTTTACGTTCGGTCGTTATCGCAGTTCCCAGGAACTCGCTGGCTAAAACATGAGATGATTTCCTCATTTCCATTTTTAATTTATTGTTTTTTTCTGTGGATAACACTTTATTATCAGTCAAGTCGAAATGGGAAGGAAAAAGGAAAAGGCTTGGATTTTTTACGTCCGGGACGGGAAAATATTTGAAATACATTCATTCGTTCTATTGCGTTGCGTTGGTGCTGTAATGTACACTAAAATACCATTTGCAAATTGTAAATGGGCTTTTTTTCCCTGGCATTGTTCATTCATTTTTCCATATGGCGGATTAGCTTTTCCTTTTATAATTCATGCTCCTGCCTGATTTTACTCCGTTTGTGTTTTTTTTCTACGTAATTTGTACAGAAAAAAGTATGATACGTGGGAAATTCCCAGAAAAAACCCACTACTTTGAAAAGGCAACTGCTACTTACTTTCCTCAATTCTGAATGCTCAATCTGTTATTTGTATATACATGATCCATTTTTCACCGGAAAGCTGATGAAACAATGATGTATGATGAAGCTGTTAATTGTTTATTGTTCATAACCTTGTCAATCAAAGGCAGAGAGCCCGCTCAACTCGCTGATTAAAAAATAGGGTTCTTTTCCAAACTCCTGTTCATCCCAAAACTCTACCAAGAAAGTCTTCAGTTCTGACAAAAAGAAGAAAAACAACTTTAAGTTTCGTACCTTGTGTTTTGTGTTTGTTTTTATACGGAAAATGTTTTACTTTTGAGATGAAAAATTGACGAGTTCACGCGTAGACTCTCGAATCCAATCGAATTCCCATCCAGACAGCCTGAATCTGAAAATCCCGAGGTCGAGTCTAAAGTTTGCTGATGTTGTCCACCGGTTTCCTTGTTCGCAGAATCCACTTTTGTCTCACTTTTTACAGCATTTTTGGAGAAAATCGATCTCTGAAATGTGTAAAATTCAACGGGTCAAGATTGACGTGGTCAAAAGTACCCCAAATATGGGTTGTTTGAAGTAAAATG
>JAQGBI010000887.1:0-12306 GCA_034698325.1 Sminthurinus elegans | reverse complement strand
TTTGACTAGCGCCATCTTTGTTTGGTTCTGACTTTGTTGGTGGTCCATACCGAATATTTTCCCATTTGATCCACAAATCCAAGATTCCGGACTGAACAAGTCTCGCCATCCTCTCGACCATCACAAGAGGAAAATTGCGATCGACTCCCTCTTGAACTTCGTAATTTTTTAACCTTTTTAAATGTCTCGTCTAAGACGTTGGCCATTTTGTTGTGGGAGAATCGAAACGTGGATTTGTTACTCTGCATCATTTCTTTAAAAATGGACCAATAGTGAGAAAAATCCTGGTCCGGAACAATCAAAATGGCGGATCGACGGCGGCTCAATTCGTTCTTGATTAAATTCCTTACTTTTTTGAAACAGGTTTTCCACGTTCGATGAAAAAGTGCGATCGTTTCTACAAAGTCCTGACAGGATTTAAATTGAGTGCAGTTTGTTTGAGAGAATGGAGTTTCTTGACCAATATACTGATTTTTGCATCGATTGCTGCAAATAAATCGTAAAATCTCCATAGTCTCGGAGCTAGTACTTGTTTGATAAGGTGCGTCTATCGCATTATGTTGGTTTCGCCACTCAAAAGCATCGCTCAAAACCAGAAACTTTAACTCGTTTGTAACGGGGTTCTAAAAAGGGGAAAAGGGGGATTCTAGACATTTAAAATCCGAAGTGGTGTAAAAGATTGAGAAATGTTTTAGGGTGTTGTATTTGAGCCAAAAATTAAGATCTGGTGGGGAGTCGTTGGCTGATGACTTGTAACTAGCTAAAAGGTCGATGAACGAAAGTTAAAATTGAAAAAACTTTCCAGAAAATTGTCCAAGTACTTCCAATTCACAGTTCACGGATTTGAAAGAGATTACTCGCTCTTTATAATTTCTTTGTATCTATTCAAAATCAAAGAATACGTTTTTTGGCGAACACAAAAAATATAAGTTGTAAATATTAAAATTAGGCGCACAAGTATTGGGCTGTTCAACAGTAAAAAACTTGAACGGCGTTGAAATCCTCCATGATTAATTTAACGCCGTTTATTATTTTCAGCCAGTTTAAACGCGTTACCAAGTGGGTTATTAATTTCAGCTTTTCTGTTGATTTCCGCAGAACTTCATACGAAAATGATGAAAAGCTCAAAATACAAACTACAAGCACATGGAAAAAATACATTGTACACTTTTTGTTTTGTTTTTAATAAATAAATAAATAGATTGTAGGTTGCAGATGGCAGTTGATAAATTCTCGAAAAAGAATTTTTCGCATTCTCCTCTCCTCTTATTTCTGATGCACCCGTTATCCATTATCCGTAGTCATTTCCAGTATTTGCACCAATTTCAAATTTCACCCAAGTTGGCTCCACCGTAACTCCAAGATAAAGCAGTTAATAATTATTGCATCTTTTGATCTATATTTTCTTTGGAGATTGAAAAGGTTTACATTCCCGAAATTCAAGCGACATTCAAACGTTTTGAATGTGAGTATTTGATCCACCGAAAATTGTCCTCTTGTTTTGTCCATTTTTTAACTATTTCCAGAGAATTTTGATGCAATCATTTCAATTTAAGCACAGATACGTTACGCAAAATCCCAAAATGCAGGATTAAGACGGTTTATGTTGGTTAATTCCATGTTTACAGCATTATAAAATTGAACAATTTTTTCCTGCTCTTTTTGTTATGGACATACAGGAATTTTGCATGAGGTGCGGAAAATCATAAAGTATAGGAATATTTTGTATATTTTCTTTTTGCGTTTTTGTGACAGCATTTGGGAAAATTAGAAGAAAAAATTGTTTGGTGATGGAATTAAGGTTTAGCCAGAGGAAATATTTTGGGTGATTTTCTGGTTTCTGGCCTTCCGAGAAATTCAAAATCCCTTCTTACGTTTATCTACTTCATAAAAAGGTTTTCCCTTCTCTTTTTTGTGATATAATCCTTTTTTTTGGACACGCAACAGTCATTTAATATTTCTTGTGACTTCAAACTTAGAGCAGTCGTCTTTTTTCCTTCAAGAGTAATTCAATCGACAAAACTTTCTGGTGAGACAAGGCATGTACATTGGTTTGCAATTGACGGCAAACAATGCGTCTTGGCAACATTGCTCAATAGTATAACAACTTTCAAAACTTTCAATCACATGTAAAAAAGAAATAGCCAGAAAGTCTGACAAAACTTGCTAATTCTAAAAAAGTATTCTTTAGCATTTTCAAAGCCTTGAAGGAATTGTAAGCGATCTTTCGCAAACTTTACAAGCATTCGTGATAATCTAAACCAGTCGACCAAATGAGTGGACAGGGAGATTGTACTGTGGACAAAACCACTAGCTGTAGTTCCTCAAAACAGTTTCCCCAAAGCAAAAAACAGCAAATGTTGGCCCATCAAAAGCCCTATAAATGCCCCGAGTGCCAATTCAAGTCAAAAAGCAAAGGAAGTGTCAAAAGCCATTGGAAAACTGTGCATGGAACTTCTCGATCTTTTCCATGTCCGTTTTCTGGATGCAACTACGCGGCAAAAGACAAGTACACACTTAAAGCGCACTCCAAAATCCACTGTGATGAAAAATCTTTCTCTTGTTCTGATCCAAATTGCAATTATTCTACTAATCACAAACGAAATCTCACTGCACACGCGCGAATTCACACGGGAGAAAAACCTTTTGTTTGTCAATTTGAATCCTGTTCTTATGTCACGGCGCATCGAAGTGATCTCGTGGTTCACACGAGAACACACACAAAAGAAAAACCATACAAATGCCCTGAGCCAAATTGTAAATACTCCACGATTAAGGCAGGCAACCTCAAATCCCATCAACTCACCCATGCGCCGAAAGAGGGCGAAGAACGTCCCTCATTTCCATGCCCACTTTGTGAATATTCGGGGAAAAGTAAAGCCCTTCTCTTAAAGCACAACGAAAGCCACAGTTCCGAAAAATCCTTCGCCTGTCCAGTTGAATCCTGTGAATTTCGTTCAAAGTATGCAAAATCTCTTTCTCTTCATTTGAAGACTCACAGTGAGGAGCGACGTTACAAATGTGAACTTTGTCCATTCAGAGGGAAAACGAGAGAAGCTGTCAAAGGTCATTTAAAACTTTTGCACTCTAACCTAAATTTCCGACCTTTCAAATGCAAGGAACCGCAGTGCAACTACACAACCAAGGACAAAGCTCATCTCAACAGACATACTTTGACTCATGGTGGCGAGAAAAAATACGCTTGCTCATTTCCTGACTGCAACTTTAAAGCTGTAACAAAATATCAGGTAGATCGTCACGAATACAACCTTCACAGCGAGGAAAAGAGGGCAAAATGTTTAATTTGTGGTTACACTTGCAAGACACAATCTGCATTGACCATTCACATGAGAACTCACACAAAAGAAGAACCGTACAAATGCAAGGAACCAAATTGTGAATACCGAACAAAGGCGGCCAGTAATCTCAAAAGACATGAGCGAAAGAAACATTGCTAGATTCTTAATGAGAAGGATAAAAAGGTCCAACAACAAATTTTTATTGATGTATCAGAAAAACGTTTTCAAAAGTACAATTCATTAATAAAGTTTTGGAGTTTCATTTTAATTTATTGAAAGGTTATGACAATGAATGGACCGTAAATATTGTGAACTGTCCAAAAAATCAAAGCCCAAGTTTGTGAGCAGTTTCAAACTGCAGCTCATTTGGCATTGTTTCGTTCGCTTTGTGTTTTATTAACTTTTGTGTTCCTTGTTTCTTTGATTTGGTTTGGTAAGAAAATGATCACTGACAATGTTATAAATTATTCATATTTTTAATTGGTTTTAAGTTTTGAAGAATGTTTGTATGCGCTTGTTTGTAAAAGGACAAACGAGAGAGGCCTCTTACTGTTCGGATAAATTTTTATGAATTTCTTTTGAGCAATATAAGACAGCAGCCCAAATTCTAAACTGCCAACTTTTCCAATACTAAAATTTTGAAATAAGATTATTATTTTGCTAAAGAAAAACCGAAATTTGTTTTAAATGTATCATCATTGTTAATTTAAAACCAGCTAAAGGCATCCAAATTTGCATTTCAATTTGTGTGAGCCAAGTTATTTTGTCATTAACGGAAATCCAAAGCTAAATTCAAACAAAGATCCAAATCGCTCAAATTTGATTTGTAAAGAATCAAAAAACTACAAGTTGTGGGAATGACAATGACAATTCTTCTTTGATTATTCCTGTACCGTTTGTGGCAAACATCTTCATTATTTCTCTCTATTTTACTGCCTAAAATAATTGAGTGGCGTTGAAATGCGGGAAAATTCTGAAGTCAGCCAATTTGATTTTTTTTTGCTACAAGAAAAGTGAGAACCAAATGTAGAATGTTCGATCGCATTCATCCCAAAGTCCCTTATGGAATTCTTGCGCTCAAAACTTGTGGAAAATAGAACTATCGAATTTTGTAGCATCACATTTCATACATTTGTTATTTTCATATCACTTTTCTAAAATCCATATTTTTGCATTTTGTGTAAACATTACAAAAAATACGAAATAAGATACGTGTATTTTCTCCAAACTTTGAGGATCGGTAATGAGCAAGAGCAACCACGTTGAACCGTTTCGTGGATTAAAGAAATTATTTGGTTGCCAGTTTAAAGATTTTTTGACTGTTATCCGCTGGATTTGGACACCAGAAAGTCCACTTTTGTAAAAAAGATTGTCAATACTTTTGTAATTCAAAAATGGATAAAATGGTAACTTTCGTAGCGTTTTGCATCTTAAGTGAGAAAATAGTGTGCAAAAGCCATGACTCTTTACCCTTTACAGTTGATGCAGTTAATACGATTACACATTTAATGGTTTTATAAAGAATTAAGAAAAGACAGTTGATCTAGTACAATAAAACGCGGGGAAAGTTTGGCTAATATTTAAGCGGCGTCAGAGTTTCGCAACTTGCAGCATCTTTTGATTGTTACTTACGACGTTCTTTTAAATTCAGAAAAGTGAGCTAAACATTTACTCATTTCCAAAAATTACGCCAATCAATGACTGAGGTAATAATTTTGAACAACAACAACTCAGTCACATTTAAAATCCAGTAATTATTGAGTTTGATTGGGTATGATTGAGTTTCAGAAACTATCGATAACTGATTACCCTGCCAATTCATGTCTGAAGTAAGCATTGATGCTCTTGCATGGTGTTTCCTAATTGCAACATAAACAGACTTTTAAATAAAGGGGGAATTCTTGAAATTTGATGGATTTACCGCCTAGTTTTGCCCAAATTCCATTTTCTCCTGGTACGAGCAAAACTTTGATTTATGACATTGAACGCAAACTTTATCGCTTTTGTTCACTTATTTTCCTTGTTTCTGGACATCATCGTTTTGAAAATTCCCTTTGTATAAAAACCAGTTTGTTGCATGATAGGCATCAAATGAAATCTAAAGCTTACTCAACGACTGGGAGAACAATTGTACGACAAAATGTACGATTTTTTTTGTGCTGATCATGTAGAGCAAACAACTTTTCATCAATTTGGTAGGCCGTCACAAGGGAAAATAGTTGTTGGTTGATCAAACTCCAAAAATACAACTTTTTTACCAAAGGTTGCCGTATAACACTCTTTTAAGCATTTTAAATCAACCGATCTGGAATCCTTAGCAAAATCTTCATCGTAGAAGTCTGAATGGCACTTACAGAAATTAAAAACGGCGTCCAACTCAAGCTACAAAAAATTTCATTGTTAAAATGTTTTTTATTCTATCCCGCTCACTTGTTTTGACCTTATTTCGTCAATTTTGAGTTATCGATGGATTGTGGGAGATTCAACTGCGCAATTCTTTGCTTTTTAAAAATTAATCCCTCAGGCTAAAGCAGAGACAGCAAAAATTTCTCTGTTTTGAGTTTGCATTAAACGGGACATGAAAAAGTAGAACCAAAGTAAAATGACGTTGTTAAAATTGCAGCTTAAAACTTTAAACAAGAAATAAGATTAAATTTATGAATTTTGGTTTCTCAAGAATCTCCATGTCAATTCGTTTTTCAGATTCTCCTTTCTCCTCTTTTTTGGTACCACTGTTCTTGGCTTTTATCAAAAGTCACGGTTGTCGCATTCAGTCTCGGGTAATTTGGTTCATACTTCAGTACAGTACAAATATCACAGGTTCAGTACGAATGAAACAAACAAACCAATTTGTTTTCTCTTGGTCCGCGGTCCGTCTCTTTTTGAAATAAATCAAAGGAAACAACTTTCGTTGAGTAAAAAAATAACAAATCAGTGCTCGGAACTCAGCATAAAATACACTAGTGTTTACACCAGCGAGTGAAATAAAAACTTAGGTTAAAAACGGTCTACTCTGAACACTGAAATTGGATTAAATTTTGACACCTTCCGTCAGTAGCTTTTGGTCATCTAAATACTTTTAAATTCGGGACTGAAATTCATGTAAGAAAGGGAACGTGAATGTAATTGTGTGATTAAAATTTGATCTGAATAGCTGACAGTCAAATTACTATCTGTAGCTCACGAACTGTGTGATAGCGTTCAAAATTTCAAATCGGCGTGAAAGTCATACATTCAATTTAATTTTCTGAATTTTAATTTCAACTTTGGCTTGGGACTGAAATTGCGTTGCTTTCCCAGGCAGTCTACAGAAAGAAGGTAACAGAGTTAAAAACAAAATGTTATGAATAACAATGCCAATCGTAAATTGTTAATTTCTCTGGTGGTTTTGATTTAACGCCGTCTGCTTTTTTGTGGGACTTTGCAGAGCATCTTTCCTAAACAGATGTACCTGAGAAAAGAGTTCGCACCTATAAACTTAAGTTGTACTGTCTTCATAGCTAAAAATAAATAACGACTAATCGCTAAAAAGGTTCATATTCAAAGTATGAGTGTTTCCGCAACCCACAATTGTCGTCCCGTTTCTTCAACGCCGCATCTTAACTGTATTTGAGAAGAATTTTATGGAATTCCGGGAGATCAACGGTGCGTTTTGTATTTTTTGCCTGATTATAAGAAATTCAGCAAGCTCATTTATTTCCTGAAACGTTTTACACTGCGACCGTTTGAACGTTGACGACAAGTCGGTGGGAAAAGGAAAGTAGAGAAGAAATTTACGTGGACTGTTTAAGCTGTGAGAAAGAAAATGGTTTACACGAACTTTTTTGTTCCAATTTTCCTGCTAAGACGCAAATCCGTATTTAAATCAACTTCGTATAAATTTCCTTCTACTTCAGTTTTCTTTGTTTCTGATGGTCAATTTTCACGTTTCATCTCGAGCCTTAAGAAATCCTGTTTGCCTTTCAAAATTCAGCACTGCTTCTTCAATACGAAGGAAACATCAGAATTCCTTTCCCTTTAAAATACATTTTGTGGAAATTTGATTCTGGTGTGAAAAAAGTTGCATGCTGCTTTAGAATTTAGAATGAACTCTACGACGCGACTATTTTTCTGAAGAAGGAAACAGTTGTGAGCAATTTATTTATACCTTCCAAAAATAAAGCAGCAAAACGTGAGAGAATAAGTTAACACAAAAACGTACAACATTTTCCTTGGCTTGACATTTTCAGCACTTGAAAGAAAGGTTGAGCTTTCTCAAAGACTTGATAAAACGTTGTGAAGAACTACGCGAATTACATAAAGCAATGGACAGAGTCAAAACTTCTGCTGTGCTCAAATGCGCCGCCTGTTCCTACTCCACAAAAGTTGTCCAAAACTACAAAAGCCATTTGAAAACCCATTCGAGTGAAAAGCCCTTCAAATGCCCCGAGTGCCCCTACAAATCCAGATGGGAGAAAAATGTAAGACAACATTTGACAACTGTGCATTTCTCTAAAAGTCGACCCTTTCCATGCCCACATTTTGGATGCAACTACGCTGCAAAGATAAAGCATCATCTCAACAACCATTTAAAAATCCACTCTGGTGAAAAATCCTTCGTTTGCTCTCATTCAAACTGCGGTTTCTCCACTCATCACAAAACCCATCTCACTGTTCACACTCAACGACGTCACACGGGAGAAAAACTGTTTGTCTGCCAATTTGAATCCTGTTCCTTTGCTTCATTTACTCAGGGTCAACTCGTGAGACATTCAAGAAAACACACAAAAGAAAAACCTTACAAATGCCCTGAATCAGATTGTGAATATTCAGCAGCCGAAAAAGGTAGTCTTGCAAAGCACCGACTTGCACATGAACCGAAAGAGGGCGAAGAGCGTCCTTCATTTCAATGCACACTTTGTGAATACTCTGGAAAAACCAAATGTCGTCTCTCTCAGCACATGAAAAGTCACAGTCTTGAGAAGCCCTTTGCATGTTCATTTGAATCGTGTGAATACCGTTGTAAATTCAAAGGTAATCTTGACAAGCATTTGAAGACTCACAGTGAGGAGCGACAGTACAAATGTGAGCTCTGTCCATTCCGAGGAAAAACAAGAAACGTTGTCTTAAACCATTTAAAAAATGTTCATTCTGACTTACGGTCTTTCAAATGTAAAGAACCAAACTGTGACTTTGCAGCCAAAACAAAAGCCACATTAGAAACGCATCTTTTGACTCACAAATAGGAGAAAAAATACTTTTGCTCATTTCCCAAATGTGAATTTCGAGCTGCAACAAAATGTCAAGTGGATCGTCATGAAGTAAATATTCACAACAAAGAAAAGAAGGTAAAATGTCCACTTTGTGACTACTCGTGTAAAATAAAATCCATGCTGACAATTCACATGCGAAATCACACGAAAGAAAACCCTTACAAATGCAAACAAGAAAATTGTGAATTTCGAGCAAAAGTGTCAACTAATCTCAAGCAGCACGAGAGAAAATGTCACAATCAAGTTCTGAAACAAGAAGCGTAAATAAATTCAAACAATTTTAATTTCACTGGCAGTTTTTTCATGTCAAATCATTTCATGTGTTACTTAAAATAAAACTTTGTACAATGTCCAATGTCCAAAAGTTAAAGATCCACTACCAAGAATTTTCGTTCACTTTGTTTTATTCCCTTCTCTTTTCTTCCTCACGTTCAAAATTTGCAATGCTGTTGTTAGCTTTAATTTTCTTTCGCTCCCTTTTGCTTGTCTTCTGTCTTACAGTCAATTACGTTGCACCCGGCAGGATGGTTTTTTTTTAGAAAAAAAGAGGTATTTATCATTTTGGACTTTGTTGGAATTTAACGCCGACTGAAAAAGTTGTTAGTATTTTTCAATCTTTAAGTCCTAGATTAAACCCACCATTCGAATTCAAGAGGAACTGATTTGAAATTTAAAGAAAGTTTCAGTTTACATGCATCTTCATCTTTGATATTAATATTTGCTCCCGGCATCCGCATCTACACGACTAATGGTGAAACATTTCCATACAAAGTCCTTGTCAGGTTCTCACACTTCCAATTTTGCAGGGCAGCTTGTCCATCAGAAATAATTTTTTAAAAAAAACCAACTGAAAAAACGTAGCTGAAATTTAAGAATGTATTCGACAGGACAAAAAGTGTAGATTTTCTTGTTCAGGAAAACTTTTCCCTTTCTGGATTTTTTACAAAAAATTTAAATCTAGGAGGCTTTGAAAATTCTCTGGGTTATGCAAAAGAGCTTGTGTTGACTTTGTGCTGTTTGTTGTTTCCTTTTTCTGGATTCTGGATAAAATATTCTCATTGTCAGTTTCTGGAACATTTTGATGCATACAATTTGAAAAGCGTTTGAGTTATTTACATAACGCCACGAATTAAAAGCAAAGGCTAAAATTATATTTATCTAATATAATTTACAAAGTAAATCTTGATATCCGTGTACAAAATTGAAAACTGGAGACCAAACCCTTTTCTTAAACCATCAGTCATAATCTCAAGTATTGTTTGGGCTTATTTATTTTGCTTCAAAATGTGGACATCAAAATGCCAAAACAGTTAGTCATCTATAATCTTCTTCTACCGGGAATTTCCCTTCTCTTTTATTTTCGTCCTTTCTCTTTTTCCTCCTTCACCATTCACAATGCACCTTTCAGCTTCAGTTGGAATTGTTTTGTCCCACAAACTTCAAATACAAAGTGTTACTTGGACTCTTCAATCTTCAAAGTCCAACTCTCCCGACTTTTTTCCCCTTATAAAATTTGAATTGTTTAGTTGAGAATTTCCCTTTGAATAAACTTTCGGAATTATCATTTAAATTGTGAATTATTATTTTATTGCTCCTGCGTATAAAATGAACGCTCAAGGAAAGGAGAAAAGAGCAAGGAAAAATTGTGTAGTGCACAAGTGCGCCCTCTGTCCTTATTCAACAAATATTCTGCAACGCTACAACATCCATTTGACCACTCATTCCTCAGAAAAGAAATTTAAATGCCCCGAATGCCCTTTCAAGGCAAAAAATGAGGCATATGTCCATAAGCATTTTAGAAAACTGCACGCTTTTCCACCGGGATCCTCCACAGTTCGCCCTTTTCCGTGTTCACATCCTGGATGCAACTACAGAGCAGCAGAAAAGGGAATTCTCAAACATCACTCCACTCTGATGAAAAACCTTTCTTTTGTTCTGATGCAAACTGCAATTATTCAGCGAACACGAAATGCTGCCTCATTTCTCACAATCGAATTCACACGGGAGAAAAACCTTTTCTTTGCCAATTTGAATCCTGTTCTTATGCCACGGCTGATCGGGGTAACCTTGTGGTCCACACTAGAATCCACACAAAAGAAAAACCGTACAAATGCCCTGAACCAAATTGCAAGTATTCAACCACCACAAATTCTGGCCTCAGGCAACATCAACTCACTCATGAGCCAAAAGAGGGCGAAGAACGACAATCATTTTCTTGTGCCCTTTGTGAATATTCTGGGAAAAGGAAAAGACATCTCTTCCAGCACATGAAAAGCCACAGCCTCGAAAAACCCTTTGCCTGTTCCTTCGAATCCTGTCAATTCCGGTCCAACTTCAAATCGTCTCTTTCAGAGCATTTAAAAATCCACAGTAAGGAACGACGGTACAAATGTGAACTTTGTCCTTTCCGAGGGAAAACAAGAAACGTCGTCATAAAGCATTTAAAAGACGTGCATTCTGACGTGCGAGGTTTTCAAACCTTCAAATGCCCAAAGCCAAAGTGTAATTATACTAGCAAAATTAAGTCAAATCTAAATAGACATTTTTTAATTCACAGCGGAGAGAAAAAATACTCTTGTTCTTTTCCGGAATGCATTTTTCAAGCAGTAAGAAAAGATCAAGTAGATTTACATGTTAATAACATTCATAGCGAGGAGAAGAAGGAAAAATGTCTGATTTGTGAGTACAAGTGCAAAATAAAATCCTCATTAGAAAGACACATGAGAACTCACACAAAAGAACAACCGTATAAATGCAAAGAAGAAGGATGTGAATATCGGGGAAAGTCTTGTACTCTTCTACGACGACATGAAAAGAGCAATCATCATGTTCAATCTTCCAAGGAAACAAAATGAAAGCGCCTTAAGTAATTTTGCCCACATTTTTTTAACAGATTCTTTTAAGTTATTGGTTTTTGTAAAAACATATTTCCAAGCATAAAATTCAAATGAAAACCTTACACTCCCTTTATTGTAAAAAATAGATAAATTTTACTGTTGTCTTGTAAATTTTAACAATTTTTATTAAATTGTATTGAACTGCGGATCAGTTGCATTAATTTATGGGTTATCGATAAAACTGAGACCGTTGCTTGAGACCACCAAAGCATTTTTCCAAGCATGCCTTTAATTTTTGGCCACGCAACAAATACCTGTAATTTATCAAAGTCCATAAATTTTTTAATTTCCTTTCACTTTGAATTTTCGTCCTGCATTCTCTCGAATTCATGAATGGACTTTTGAAACATCATTGCAACATAATTCCCATAAACTGTGAAAAACCTGAAACACCACTGGCACAAACAATAACTACATTTGTCTTTTGTATTTAAGCTGTTTTGTAAAAAGTATCAAACATTCGCTTACTTATTCATAATCTTTTTTGCTGTAATTTTGTTCCAGAAATCCTTATGTATAAATAAGAAATATTCTACTGACGACAATTTCCCTTCAAATTTATTATTTTCCTTATTTTTTGCACGCTTTCAATCCTCACTGCGCCTTTGAATATTAGACAAGTTGTTTCTACTTCAAACCAAAATCAGAGTGCTCATTTGTTTTTCCTTTCTAACTTTTACTCAGAATTTCGAAAACAATTTTCATTTCAACGGCTGTAAAAATAACTCCAGTTGCAATCAATAAAAGAGTCAACAAAACCACAAGACTGTTTTGGTAAAAGAACTACCGTATTTCTCCAAATAACTCCCCTGGGGAATTATTTGAATCATTTCTTTGGTACTGGGGAATTATTAGAGG
>JAQGBI010000886.1:0-12318 GCA_034698325.1 Sminthurinus elegans | reverse complement strand
TTTGCTTTGACGCAGAGTATTCATCCCTCTGTTCACAAACTGCATGAGCCAGGCGGGAAGACACGCTCAATTTCCCACTGGACGAAAGAGTAAAATGGAGCACTGCAAACAGAACACAAGGACATGACGTTTTTCCACTACACGTGATTTTACAACCTAAAAATACTTCAAATTATTTAGATGAGTTTACAAAAAATCTCACTGAAAGTCTTCAAGAAAATGATTACACCACACAACAAAATGAACTTCATTTTTTCTTGCAACAAATGATAAAATGCTTCAGATATTACGCGCAATATCTCTTCTCTTATGAAAACTGAAGAAATGAAACCGTCAGTTTGGCTCTTGGATTTTATACGAGTGTCATAAAATGAATAATGGTCAATATAAAACAATACAACAAGAAACAATGACAATGACATGATTATGAAACGCACTTTTGGCAGATTGTGGATTGTTTTGCAAAAAATCAGCTTTCTAAGCTCTCAGGACATTTTGTTTCTTGTTCAGTGTATAAAAAGTAAATACAATTTACATACATAATTTTATTTCCCTTCTGCATCGAAATGCATAGTTTTTTTCATGTTTACAAGTCTTTTTTACAGTTTGTTTTTTTGTTATTTCTACAAAAAAAATTCTCATCTCAATTATAATTACACAGTAAAAGAAAATAGGAAAATAGTATAAGTTTTTTGCTTAAAATATATTTAAAGTTCAACTCGATCATAAAATTGGTCAAGACGAAGTTCTGCACTCTTGTATTTCCCTGATACACGTGATCCTAGTCCAGAAAGCTGCAAGTCCACCGATGCGGCCGCCAGCTCCAGTTCTGGATCAGGAGCTCCCGCCTTGATTTTCCGGAGTTGAATGATCCACAAAGTGTAGGGACTTAGACAAGCTGGCGCTTTAGATAGTTTATTATATGCATCATTTGGCGAAACAATGGGATCGCCTCTCTTGGCCACATAGTTGGAAATGAGTGGGAGTTGTTTAATCATGGTGCTGTAGATATCCGGTCCATTCCGATAGTAGTTGTGCCCAGTGTGTGTGAGTTGGATTTCGTACCCTCTCAACTTCTCCTTGAGTTTATCAACGGCGGCTTTATCAGCTGGGCTGCTGGATTTTGGGGCAAAACGGAGCTCGACTCGCTTGAATTTGATACCGTCCTCTCCAGCGACATCCACTTGAGTCTGCTTAATATCAGCAAAGAGAGAGACAGGCTCTAGTTTTAAGAGGCGTTTGATGTCATCTCCAAAATCAGCATTTTTCCATGTGAAAAACGGACCAGGTGAATCTTCTCCATCGTCGAAGGGCACATTTACTCGAGTGAATTCATCCGATGGGATAATGGAACTCTGTTCGATGCTGATTTTTGAATAGAGGTCGTCTAAAAAGATCAAAAATATCCCGCCAAATCAATTTCAATATCAAAATACATGAAAAAAAATCACAGAAAAAATAATTGCTCATTTGAGCTTTGAATTTTTTACAGATAATTTTAGGGAAAGTCTTACCAAGTCGACCAGTGACATCTGACAAAATTTGATCAACTGCTGATTCCGCACTGGGTTTAGATGGACCAGCGTAGAACACAGCGTCATCACTCTTACTTATTCCGCCAAGATCTTGTAGAACAACTTCCGGAACGGCCATGGTCTAAATTATAAGAAGCAAACACGCAAAAAATTATAGAGATTAAAAATACCGCTAAAATTAAGTTGAAAATTCCACCTCTTAAAACCCAGGTTTTTTTAAGTGGTAAAAAAGTGGTAAAAAATAGTAGCTTTTGCTTCAAGATGAAACAAACCTCAAGGAAATTAATAGCAAAAGGAAACTGGAACATTTTGAAGGACTTGACGCTCATTTCATATTGAGTACGTAGAACATTGGCCTGGATGACGAATTGAATATCCTGAATTGCTCTTCCCAGTTCCGTGTTCGATTCCGGTTGGACGAAATTCACAGAGTTGATATCAGCGATAAAAGTGGCCAGTTTTGCCTGGGCTTGATATTCATTCATCCGATCGTAGACTTTGATCAGCATGTCCATTGACTGCAAAAATACCAAGGAAAATATTTATAATTATGACGCTTTGAAATTTCAAAGTAGGAAAAAAATAGCACAAAATTATGACATTTTTAAGATTTTAAGAAAATAAAAAAAGTAAAAAATTACACTTTATTTTCTTACCTCTGAAATAGTCTCAAAACTCTTCTTGACAGTAGAATCAGACCCAGTCCCCCCAGTAAAAGAAGAGGAGAGAAGACTCTGCATACTTTTGAGATTTTTCTGTACTTGCCACTTTGAAATTTCCAGAGACACCGGACTTTTGTTTTTGAGTCCATCCATATTAACTTTGATATCCTGTTTCATCGTCAAAAGGCCATCTCTCATATTATCCTCAACTTGAACATATTTGTCTCTCAGAGCTTCCCAATCCCCCTTTGAGTTTTGAATGCTCTCACTCATGGCGTCAATGGCGTCCTGGTCCTTTTCATACTGTTTGTAGACGTTGAGAGGGACGGTGAGGATATTAATCCCGGTTCTTACATATTGCTGGGCTTCATTTAGAGCTTTGACAATCTCATCCGAATCAGTTTTTCCTTGCTTGGCCAACTCAACTTTCCTTTGGTCAATGGCATCAAGTTGAGCTTGAAGAGCAGCGGCTGCTTTTGCATTCTGATCCTCATCCTTCTTTTGAACCGCTTGGAGTTGATTGAGAGCTTCAATGTTGTCACTCGGAGCTAGAGCTCCCCCCGCTGCTATGAGATCCCCACCGGAAATGGAAAGTTGAATCTCTTGGATCTTTTTAGTAATTTCCGCCGTTTTTGCATCCGCTTTTGGTTCAACTTTGGGTGTTTTGGCAAGAGTCGTACTTGCGGATTTTTTCTGACCCGCCGCGTCTTTTGCATATTCTGCAGATCGGGCGGTGTAATAAGTGACAAATTCAGATTGACTTGACAATAAAGCGGCAGGAATTTTAACAGTGGTGATGTCAAGAGCATCAGCTCCTCCGAGGATGGAAGCCTCAGCCACACCAGAAACAATTCCAACAAGTCCAGCTCCAAGCTTTCCGGGTGGTCCAAAACACTTGGCAATTTCCTGACCCATTTTAAGTGCACCAAAGGCCACACGGATTTTTTGTTGCTGTTTCAACTTTTCTTGAGCTTCAGCGAGCTCCTTTTGTTTCTTCACCCCTTGAGCTCGAAGACTCTTGATTTCCTTCAAGAGGCTGTCGGTGATGCCGTCTAGTTTGTTTTCCGCTCGTTCAATGTCTTTTGTCAAGGTGTTCTTGATTATATTTTCCGCTTCCTTGAATTTATCCTCAATTTCTTTAGAGTATTGATCTTTGGTGTCTTTGATCAGTTTCAGTTTTTTGCGGTCGGTGACGGAGGATTGGAGTGTTTTGAAATTTTTTAGGACTGTTTCAACATAGGCTTTCATATCAGTAACGAGGATGGAGTCCATACCAGAGGGTTGTTGAAGGGCACGGGAGTAAGCAGCAGTGTAGAGGTATTGGAGACCTTGAAGGTATGTTTTAGTCTCTCGAGTACTTCCCATTTTCCGTCCTTTTGCGAGGACTTGTCGTAGGAGGGCATTGTAATATGGAAGGAGGATGAATTGAATGTTGGCGGGGTCTTTATTTGAAATTTCTGGCCATTGAATTTCCATCACTTTGAGCTCATGGAAATAAGAGAGTGGGGCTCGGAGGAGGTGGAGGTCATCATTCAGGTTGACTAAGGTCACTAGATCAGCAAGAGAGGTCACAGGGGGTAAGGGACTTTTACTGCCAATTTTGGTGGTAGCTCGAGAGGCACTGGAGCTGGTGAGCCGATAAAGTTGAGGTTGAAAGAGGGTGGGGATTTCAGCAAGACGTTGTCGGGAAAAGGCGCCAAAAAGGGGGAGGTATTTGACATAGAATTGTTCACCAGGTTGAGGAGCTTCTGGCCTTCCTTCAACTCCAGCAACTCCATTTGTACCACTTTTTGCTCGGCAGTCAGCACATGAGGGTGTTTCTTTGATAACACCGGTGAGGGCGTATCCTTTTTTGCGGGCTTCATCAAAACTCATAGCTGAATCAGTTGTATCAATAGTAAAATAGAGGTTGTCACCCATTTCTCCTCCCCTTCCACCAAATCCACCACGTCCAGGTTTTCCCTTGGGACCTTGAGGTCCTTGATTTTGTAGGAGCCCTTGATCCCGGTTCAAGTAGATTATTTGACCTCCCAGGCCGCCAACGCCCGCTAAACCGCCATCTATTTCATTAGGAAAAATACAATATTTATAGTTTATTGACCTTCATTTGACCTTTACATTGACCTTTGACCTGATTTTGACCTTTTCTAAAATTATCAGAGAGAGACGATAAATAAATGTAAACTTACTTCCTCCATTCCGGCCGGCTGTCCCCTTGCCTCCGAGACACACCCATTTTTGACATTTTCCACCACAGGTAAACTCCTTTGCCTCACATCCAAAAGGACCCTGGACCGTTGCCTTGATATTCCCTCCAAATTTTGGCTTGCTCACTTTAATTTGAAGCATGCTCTTGTCGATTTCTTCCCCTTTTGATCCATCCACACCATTAGCCCCGTTTTGACCATCCGCCCCTTCGCCCCCTTTAGCTGACACTTGAGGAGCCCCGCCAATGAATGAAGTTCCAACACCCACAAAATTCCCGCCGGATTTTCCTGGCAATCCAGCTTTACCAGGTTGACCGTATTTTGGTGCCAAACTGTCTTCATAGGGGTCGCCCTTTGCCCCGTCCAAATTAAAACTGATCTGTAAAACAAGATTCCAGAAAAAAAAAGGATCATTGAAAATCCAAAAACTTTAATTTTCACATGTAGTCAAAATACTCCAAAAAATGATAAAACTTTTTCCATAATATAACTACTCACCGTTTTTCCATTGACATTATTCCAATTTGGAGCATAAGCGTAGACATTCAAGCCAAGTGGAGTCAGATCAGATCCAACGACAGTTCCATCTGTGAACAGAGTGTGACTTGCGATGAGAACGAGAGAACGAGCTCCCTTTTTATAGCAAGCGGAATTTCCAACAACTTTACTCAAGAGAATAGAATGGCCTTGAACTGTAATAGTATTCTCCGTGGCATCAAATTGACATGGAGCATCCTCCTGCAGAGCAGCTCCAATAGCCGCATTGAGTTCATCCAGTCTCGACGTTCCATCTCCACCATTCTTGAGGATTTTGAGAAAATCAGCAGAGGCCATTTTCTGGGGGAAGGGACTTGTCTTCTGGAGTTGGTCCAGGAATTTGGCAACATTCCCTTCATTTATTTGACCTTTGAGACCCTGAGCTTTTCCCGGTTGACCCCAATCACTAAGACTCTTGACATTGTAAAGAGCACGATCTTTTTGGATTGTGTAGGAAGATAAGCTGTCGTAGACAAGCTTGACGGTGTTGGACCATTCCACTTCAGCCGAGTTAAATTGTCTCGAGAGGATTGACGGGTTTGGGGATGTTGAGACAGCACCTTTAGCTTTTGCCGCCCATCTTTTAGCCTGGCTGATCCAACTTGCGAATTTAGGAAAAGGGGATTTCTATCAAGAATAAATTGTAGAATAATTCGAATTAGTTCACACGGGAAAATGAACTGAGACAATAATATTTTTGGATGAACTTTGACTGGGATATTTTTCATTTTCATACCTTTGACGCGGAAGCAGCAGACACGACAGAAGAAAGAGCAGGAGGTTTTGGTTTAGGCTTGGCTACTGCTCCGCTGGCAACAGCTATGAAAAGCAGGAAAATTAAGAGTTTGAGAGCTCCGACTTGCATCTTTGCTCTGTAAAAAAATTCAAAAAGAAACAAACAACACATACTGCAGATTTTCGGCATATCAATTACAAATAAAATGAAGTATTGGAAAAAGAGAAATAATTTTCAAAACTCAGTTTTTCCCTACCAAAAAGTTAAGTGTGTGATAAGAGAAAAAGTCTATGTAAAATTTAATTTTTCTCACCTTTTACAGCAACTCTGGTTTCTAAAATTCTTTGTATTTTCTGCTCTATTTAATTCATAAAAGATTGAAAAAACTTGATAAATAGAAATATTGAATAAAATAAGAGACGAAAAAAAAAACAAAAGTTGAAAGTTCTAAAGTCTTTGTTCTTGCTCCAGTTTTGTATATCTGCCCTTGAGCTCAACTCGCCTTGACTCCAACTTTCTGACTGACTGACCGAGTGAGGAGAAAAAACGGGTACTCGTAAACTAAACTCAAGTGAACTTGGAACTGGATTTGGAAGTGGGTCAAAAAGTGAATGGACAGCGGACAAACAGGCGAGAAAAAGCAGGTCAAAAGTGATTGTAAATGAGAGCGAGAGAGAAAAGGAGAGAGGAGTCAAGTTCAAGTTCAAGGATTATTTGTGTGTATTTTTTGTTTTTCGTTAATCTGACCGCTGGAACTGTGAAGTGGGGAACTGGGTAAAAAGTTCAAGTTCAAGCTCAAGGTTCCAACCAACACAACAATCCGACTTTATCCTTCTCTTTCTCTTTTCCTTTATGTTTTCGTTTGTTGACTTTAACACTTACCGTTTACAAAACTGGATTGAACTGGAACTGTAAATGAATAGCGATTATGAAAGAGAGAGAGAGAAGAGAGAGAGAGAGAGAGAGAACAGACGACAAATTCAACTCCAAGAATTATGCATTAATTTTGGTTACATTCCGGTTGAAACTGGTAACAGAGAGAGAAAACAAATCCGCTCAAATCCAAAACATAAACTCGTACAAAAATAAATAACTACCTGAATTTATAATAACAAATAAACAATGAGCTAAAGACATCAAAAGTACATTTTTATCCTTTATTGCAGTACAAATATGACAAATATTGAAATTCGGAAAACGTAGAAATAAATAATAGGCATGACTGGACTGGATTGGATTGGCTGAATGTGCAATTTACAATATAAAAATTTGAAGAACAACAAGATTACAAAATTTTTTAAAAGCAACATACTTAAATAAGGAATCATTTACATAATCCTCGATAATGGAAACTTTTCCATACGGTTTCCGTACGGTTATAATTGTTATAATTGCATGAATTAACTTGATGAAACATGGCTGACTGGACTGAGGTGAAACTCCGGACCAGATTTAACAGCAAAATGGCATTGTTCTAATTTTAATCACATTACTTTCGACGAAGACCTTGCAAAGTGGAGTCGATCCATTTCTCTAAAATGAGGACAAAAATAAAAAAGAAACAAAACTCTTGTACTTTTTCCGTGGGACTTCTGACAATTACATGACACTTTACAGACGGTTTTTTTAGTGTTGGCCGCTGTATTTAAAGACTTTTATGTAAATTTCAGACTGTAGATTCTACAATGTACAAGTTTGAACTTTTCAGCATTTTTAATTCACTTACCTTGACATCATACTTGATGCAATAGGTTTTATTTGCCTCCAACAAAATACTACCCACGTACATGCAGAGAGTTTTGGCCCAAACTTTCCGTCGACATACCAACGGCAGAATTTCACGATTTCCATCCACAGCAACAATGCACAGCTTCAAATCATAATCAAATATATATGTCTCTGATTTACACAACGAATCAACTGCCACGTAGGCAATACGCGTTCCCTGACTCGGAGTATACCTAATGAATTGTAGATTGTAGATAATAGATAAATTGTAAATAATAAACCTTTAATTATAAAGTTAAGGAATTTTCTTTTTTTGTAAAAATTGAGGTGTATATAAACACCTGAAAAAAATTGATGCAGTAGGAATTTCAAAAAAAGAGATCAACAATTGACGAAAAAGACGGAAAAATTTTAATAATAGAGTTTTACAGAAAGTGCTGCTCCAAAAAAGTCGGGTTTGCCAAGGCAGATGCACCACAAAGATGATTTACCACATTTGGTCGTTCTTCATCACAGAATGAAGTATTATTGACAAAGGACGGGTCTCTAAACTTGTACAAAACACAATCAGTTAGTACACACGCATTTTACAACTGTGATACACGCCTAAAATTACCCAATGGAAAAAACATACATAGAATATATTGCATTGAAAGTAAAATTAAGCATTTCATTACCCCTTTTGAACCAAACAATCCGAAATCTCAATCATTTCCTCCGGAGTCAAAATTCCAGTGGGTTTGACAGTTTTATAAAAATCTTGAATCCCCATCACAGGGAAACGGATGAGAAACAAGAGATCGCCCAACACGCTCCTTTTGTTTTCACCATTAAGCTCCAAAGTATTTTTCAAACACTCCGATTCCGCCCACCTGTCAATTTGGACACACATAAAAGCAAAATGTTCAATTATTTTACATTTCACAACACAACAAATCCAACATTATCAACAAAGATGTAAAACGGGGTGAATAATTATTATTTGGACGAATCTTGAATGGGGCAACTTTCTTTATTTTTGTACCTCACAACTCCTTGAAACAAAGATAATTCCTGGACAGAGAGCTCTTTGCATTTTAGGATTGCAGTTAAACTCTGCTGAGACAACTCCTGAAATGAGTCATCTTTCAACAGCTTGACAATATTTCTACACAAGCAAAAAAAAATTAAATAGAGAGAAATTGGTACAAAAAATTTAATAAAACTCCTTTTTCTTTCTTTATTTTTTGTGGAGACATATTTTTATCAAGGATAATAAACATGAAATTAAATGACTTTAAATATTTTGTGTTTTCATTTACTTACGCAATAATAAAATCAAACACAGTTTTCTCCAACTCTGGCTCGTTCATATTTTGAAGGGTTTCATAGCTCAAAACCGCATTTGAAATGACCAGTCGAGATTTGACAGAATTTTGACTAATGGACTGGATAAAACTGACATCGTACTTATTTGCTATGTACAAGAGATGAAGAACATGCTCCATTGAAAATTCAGTAGTGAGAGTAAAACTGCTGTCGGCACTATCACTAAATACGAGCTATAAAAAACCCACATGCATAAATTTCATTTAGAGTACATAAATTTACATGCAAAACTTAAAATCTGTGTATCTAATTTGAAATTTGGATTAAGACCACAATTAGGGTCAAAATTTTGGTAAATGGTTGTAATCAAAATATTATGTTTTTTTACTTACCCGAAGAAACACATGGAAAATTTTTGGATCAATATCCGGCAGCTTGATAATATTCTGTTGACTCTGCCAATTTTCATTGAATTGAGTATCAAAAACTTTAGACACGGCACGAAGAACAAAGACAAAGGACTTGATCTCCTCTTGTTCACCTTCTAGCCCACGAGAAATGTCACGTCTCCCATATTTTTCATATTCTCAAATAATGTGGCAGCTAATGACTTTTGACTTGATTCCATGATAAATGATCAATGGTGAAAAACTAAAGAGGTAAAATGCATAAATCAGAGTGAACATAATATAAGCAGTTATCACATCATTTCCTCATGCATTTACAATTAAGCATGCATAGAAATTACAATAATCAGCAGATTCTGTGTTCCGCTTTTAATTAAATTATTTATGATGATTTTAATGTTTGTTCTAAATGCCTGAGACAAATGCCTTAATCTAAAATTCCTTACCTTGAATGAAATTGATTTTGATTCTTTAAAACTGATGATGCTGGACTGGCAACTTAAAGGTATTCAAGTTTTCTGGATGCTTCAGGTCCGTTATTTTATTACTATGAGCTGCGGGGATTTGTAAAGGCTTGTGACGATTTGAGATTGCAACGGAAAAAATTATGATAGACCAAAGATCAATTTACACTTAAATATTTTTCAAATGTACTGTGGAAATTAAGAAAATTGAGAACAAAAAGAGACACGTAAAAAAGTAAGAACAAAAATCTTGTATGAAACGTGGAACCACAAAACTCTGTGAAACTACAGGAAAGAGAGAATTAAGAGGATTAAAATATTGAGATAAAACTTCCTACTGAATGTACATTTAAAAACGCTTGACCTTGAAAATTCTAGTCAGAAAGGAGTAAAAACTCTTCGCTGTCGATCCAAAATAGAAACTCGTATTTACTACCTTTGAAAATTAAGAACACGGCGTCATGCATATACCTTGTTTGACTGTACTACTCCTTCTGTATGATTCACAATGTGAAAATCTTGTACATGTTTTTTTTCACTTATTTTGGTTCAAATGACAACTTTAAGAAAGCACAAAAGTGGGATGCCAAAATTAATTGTTCTTTTAATTCGACGCCGCTTGAAATATTTTGACATTTATCTTGCCCCTTCCCGTTCAAGACTACTTACTCAAACAGGTATGAATTGTAATATCAATAATAAAGAACAGAGATGTTAATGTTTACACAAAATTCTTACAATTACAGTCACAACAAATAAGTAATGTGCGTTTTACATATTCAGTAGCGTGCAGAATATATCGTAAAATAAATACAAGGGTTTTCTTAGAATTTCAAATGCTGCCTCTATAAAATTTAAAAATGCAGTACATTTTTTCTCTATTTGTTTTAACTTTTGTAACATTATCATATTTTGTAGGGCATCTTATATCTAAAATACATAAATGTTGTATTTTAATATTATGTAGTCATGGTCATCCCTGTTGTCATAGTTATCGTTGAGATGTAACGAGGAGAGTGACAACATTCCTCAGGACAAAGTCAATAAAATTTGGTGTGGATTCTCTCTCCATTTGGTGAAAGCTACCAACTTTTATCCCGATATTCTGAATCCTTTCGACTTCTCTCTTCATTTCCGCCCGCAAAGTTAAATCCCCGTAGACATTGGCATTTGATGTTGATGTTGTTTTTTGAAGAGTGAGGATAAACTCATGTTTCAACTCTTCCATTTTTCCGGGGATAGAAAAAGCTTGTTCGTACATGATGGTATAAATTAAAGTCATGATGATTGCAGCGTAGCCCATTAAAAAGGCTAGAACCGGAAAATTTTCATGATGCCGAATGACGAAAAAATAACCGATGATGGAAATGAAGAGAGAAAAGATTTTCCAGGCAAAGATACAGAATGGGAAGCAACGATTAAAGAGCTCAATCAAGACGACCAGTTCTTGCATCTCCCTCAAAATTTGACGGAGGATCCAAATTTCCCTCCGGATTTCTCGACCTCCAATTCCAACTCCGATTCCAGTTCCAACTCTGAGTGAATTTTTCTGAAAGCTCTTTTGTAGATTTCTATAAATACAAGAAAATTGTTTGGGTCGTTTTAAATTTCAAAAATGGTTGAATCAGTACGTCTTAATTTTTTAGGTGAACAATGTAAAGATTTTTGAACCTGAGTTGAAGACTCATCCGCTTAAATTCCAACCGACATTTGCCCAAAAACAGGATTTGAATGACAACAGCAAAACATGCTACAAAAAATACAATGACCAAGCACAAAGTCTCAACAGCCAAAAGACCGAGAAAGCTGTACAAATTTTGATACCCTGGCGGCAGAACCGAGTACAAAAGTTGAGGACGATTTGGATCAATTGTCAAAATTAGAATGACAAAGCATCCCACAAACACTGAGTTTGAAGGACATGTTAAGATGATCATTTCATCCAGTGAATACTGCGGAGGCCAAGCAAACAGAGGGCGCGGGCGAACTTCAGTTTCTGATTTGGATCCATTCTCAAAGACCTTCATTTGAATTTCTTCATGTGGCTGATGTCGAGCTGATGTTGACATGAGTCGAATTCCAGATTTTCTGCTATTACCTTTTGCAGAAATTCCACCCACTGAAACACGACAAAAAAAATCAAGTAATAACGACAAAACGAGTATTTTTAGATTTTTTACAATATAATATAAATTCATCCTCAAGACTCGAGAGTCGAGACGCGAGTAAATAAAAAAAGTTGCCCTGATTTTCATTTCCGTTGTCATTTTCAGATTCCATTTGCAGTTGGATTTGGAGTTGTTGATCAATCATTTTTTGGACTGGATCTTCCCGTTGTAGAAAAAGTTGATTGAAAATCATCACATTTTCTTCTGGTGTTTTTATGAACAGACGAAATCCAGTGAAATAAAACACGGCGTAAGCACTTATGAATGCCACATGAAGTATGAAATGGTCCCATCTGAAGTATTTCTCTGGCTCAAGGATCGTCGATTGAACGAGTCTCCCAAACATGTAAAACCAATGAGAAACTCCAACGCCGTACAAAATTTTCCACATGAAAACTTTGACTTTATTTCGCTGTCTCTCAATTCTCCCATTTTCCACATCAACTCCAATCGGAAGGATGTTTAAAATGGAACAGACTTTAAAAAAGCTTAAGGTCAGTCGAGTTTCTTCTAGTGTCAACATTTTTCAGCTTTTTCTAATTTTCCTTGCAATGCTAATATTTTTC
>JAQGBI010000885.1:0-12320 GCA_034698325.1 Sminthurinus elegans | reverse complement strand
ATTCTCTCTCTCTCTTCTATCTAGTTTGAATAGTATTCATAATTTCACACAAGTAAGAAGAATCAAAAGTCGAGAAATGATGATACTTTTTCCAATTTTTATAAGAAAACTAAATATGCATTTTATTTCTTTTCTTTATATATCTTGGCTAAACGTGAAAAATCGTGATGAAGAATAGTTTGAGGCTTGAACTATAATATATACTTTATACTTTATACATATGTACAATCATCCATAGTACATACAAAACATTATTGATGTTTATAAAAAAAGAAAAGAAAGAGAGGGAATCAAGACTGTATTGAACATTGGACATTGAACACGATGAACTGGACTGGCCAATCTTATGCAAATAATAATATTAGAATTCTCTCTATAAAATTCTCTTGTATACTCTTCTTCACGTAGCTCGTCTACTATAGTACTGTCCTTTACTTTTCTCATCTAGAAAATTTACAACCTTCTAACGTTTTTTTTCTGTCTGACTCTTTCTATGGATGATGGTTCATTCCTTATTCTGAACAATGTAGTGTATAGTACAAAATCATCTTATTTTCGAGAGCATGTACCGATGCACATATATTTATCATTTATAATACATTGTAGATACGTGTTGAAATGAGATGTATGTATCATGTATTTGAGCAGACTTGCAGGATTAGCAGGACTTTGAAAGAAACCTGTGCAAAATAATAAAATCTTGTGTACAAGAGGTAGAAAACTAGAGCTTGTAAGTTGTAAGATCCAACTCATATAATATTATGTGTTCGGATTCATATATTATGCTCGTCTGTGTATATACCTCGAGGGAAAATCGAGATACCTGAAAATTTCTTTGGTTCATTTGGTTCACTTTGCTCTCTGCATAAATCCGATATTGGTAACTTTGCTAAGTATTCGTAACCAATCGTTGTTTTTTTTTATTCTAGATTCAAGACATTATCTATGTAGAAGAAAAAAGAGAGAAATCTTCTATATATGTACTTTGGACTGTGTAGTGCCTATACCATAAATGTTTTGATACTCTTGGGCAAACCATGAGAAAATTTGTAAACCAAAAAATCAAATTCACTCTGTGCGCTTTTGATATGTTTCCATCTAACAAAATTCTGCATACCTATCAATCTACAATCTACATAGATAGATCATTTACACCAAAGTTCTTGAGATTTCAAAGAAAAAGCTTGGTGAATTTACGTTATGTACAATTTTGTGGTTATTTCTCCCCATTTCAAAGCTTTTTTACTTCCTGCAAGCAAAGCATTGAAAACAAATTTACCAAATGACACAAGAATTGTAATTTGTTATAGCCTTACAACTTACAATACAGCATTCAAACAGTAATTTCAATGAAAATATGGTAGAAAAGTGTGAATACACACACATTTGAACACTACAGGAATCAAAAGAAATAAGCATTAGATGATAATATGTATTATTATCTACAAAAATATTTTTCGTGTTTCGTATTTATGGCTTTATCGCCAATACAAAATATTTTCTGTATGTATACATGATACCAATTCAAATAAATCCATGTTGTTGTTTTTTTTTGTTAAATACGTTAAAACCATAAATGCATTCAAATACCAATTCCAAGTCAATCAGTGACACAGTCAGATAGAACCATTCCCATTGTGTTCTCGTTAACCGCAGTGTTAAGAGTGACTTTGATCTAAAACTTTAGATGAACGCATGAACTGCATATAGTTATTTATACCGACTGTATATATTTCTGAAAGGAGAGAAAATCTTCAAAGAGAGTGTGGTGTGAGATGAACACGACATGACTCTTGATGATTTTGCTAGTCTGGACTCAACTAGCACCCATTTACACGAATACTTTGCCCAAAGTTTAGATTTAGGTATAGCTGGTAACTGGTTACCACATCGTGATTACAGTATTATTTCTTTCTTCTCTCTCCACGAATTAAATATAAAAGAAAACTATATACTGTACATGACACATTCACACTAAAATAACCGTGGATGGTTAACTCTTAAATATTTATTACAAAATCCATGTACATATGTATGCCTATTTACATAAACACTGTACACTAGACAAAACCATAGTTAAATCTCTCCGTTGGTGATAAAATGTACAATTTATACGAGTATACATAACACATGATACTTGTATTGTGTAGTATGTAAAACCCTTGGAAGATTTTTTCTGTATAAATTTCAAGTGGATTACAAACACATAGTTTATCGTTCCGTTATAGAAAGAAAATTTAATCAAAACCTATCTTGTATCTTTTTCTATAGTGTACACTGTACAGTGTACAGGTTTAACTCATGTTTACTTTGTATTTGACTCAGCTCTCTGTCTCCTTCTATCATAACACTAACCAAAAAAAATTGAACAAGACATTTTATATAGAATCAATTTTAACACACACTAGAACATACACTGTTGTTCATATCATATCATACAATTTGAATGTATACTATAAGATAGCAAACCTACATGTATTATGCATGCTCCAGGGAGGACACACCAACTTGCTTGGAAATTTGTGTTGTCAAATTATACGTACATGTACGGTCTATGTGTGTGCATACATATTATCATACTTGGTTTTGGATTACTGATCTATTTTATTCCCTGTTGACTTGAGTCTTGATTCTTAATACTTGATGTAAGTCCGCAGAAAGGCCTAGCTTTAGCTCACACATCAAACACAAACAGACAAGAGTCTCTGCTTTATATGAGTACATACGAACATAAAAACTAGGACAAAAAGAGAGACAACATGACATAAAAGTCAATTCCATATTCGCCCTTTATATAATATTACAGGACAGAGTATAGACTTAACCAAATAAAAGGACTATGATGTTGAATGGTCGATAATTCGTAAAAGCAACTTGCACAATATATACACCATCCACTGTGCACATATATGTATGTAGAGAGAGAGAATATAATAGTGTTATGCATGACACCTCTAAAGAGGCAGAAACTCACATCTTGGATTACTGGGTATTGTTTCTTTTCCCAAACCATTAATCATTAATACAAATCGAATTTTCAGCCTCTAACTTGATATAACTAGAAATATATCTCAAGAAAGTCTAAAGATCGACTGGAAGTACACATAATGCATAAAGGTACATTGTACACTATATATCACATGCTAAAGGGACCTTTAAGATAGTTAAAAGCCTCAAGATAAAACTGGAAAAGGCCAGTAGAATTAAAAAAAATGTAGGCTGTATGACGTTTACGTGTGGAATAATTCTCCATGGTACAAATAAACCTTGAAGTCTATTCCTTCCAGTTTCATTTCTTACGGGTTTCTTTGGATACTGTGTACGTTAAAAAAACAGCAAAATTTGTGGTAAATGTTATGAAAGCTTTTAAATTTTTCGTAATATATTTTTCTATGCTATTTTAAGATCAAAATTCATAAGAAGCTTTGATTCAATGGATGGAAATGTTTACAGTTATCATCATCAGACCTCCTGTTGCAATCTATCAAAACAAACTAAGAACATTGAAAACAAATAGATGATTTATTTTTTGACTGATATAATTTGTATGCTCTCTCTTTAATATGTTACTATTCATTTTACCATAGGCAAAGCAAAACTATACACTTGAAAAAATTCCAGAGTTTAAATTCTCCATAATATTATGTAGTACTCAGTACGGAAAGGAATAATAGAATTCACGCAATTTCAACTAGAGATTTATAGTCTAAATAAATGTGGGGATTATTCCACCTGATATGTAATATGGTCTTTATGGATTCTTCCAAAAGATTTTTTCAAGAAGCAGAGTAGATAGTTTGGAAAACTGAGCGTCTTAGAAAAGGAGATTCTTTTTGCGAGATACTGACAAAGTATCTCATATCTTGTAAAAAGGAAATTTTTCATACCATAACTAGAAGGAATCTTTCTACATCTCATAAATATACATATTTATATATGTAAACCAACCACCAAGATGGTTTAAGATTTATTTCCAATTTCGTTTCAAACAATGAATTTTTTCTTCTTCAATGTTTCAGAGTATGGTATTATATTCATAATTCATACATTAACTATATGATATGTAAAGGAAAAATTTCCTATACTTTTCCTTCGTGAACCTATCCAAAGTATGCTGCCTTCAATTTTGAATAATGTACAGAAAACTACATGTATTATATCATATTGCATGTAATAATTTTGCCTGTTTGTCCATATTATGTATCATGTACATATGTATTCTTGGTCATGCATAGGATTGTAAACCATATCGATTATCTATAAGCTCTTCTGTACTACATGTATTATAATTTATGCAGTACCTACTTGGCAAATAATAGCGCTAGTTCATAGTTACATGCATGCAAGGTAAATTCAAAACCAATGCTAACCTGAATTTTTTTTTTTACATTTCCGTACTCAATCCACATTATTACATCATAAAAAGGACCACTGGTCATTTTTACTGTTATTTTTGGTATATTTCTTCCATGTTCTGTACAAAAATTCTAGCAAGAATCTAGATTTTCTTTCTTCTTGATAAAAGTGTCAGTGACGAAAAGCTAAGTGCATCATAAAGCCAATACACCAAGCCACAAGGGCTATTTTACATATGGAATTATTACTACCATTATTAATAACATAAAGCACGAATATATTATTCATACTATGGAATGCTTGTGACATTGCATGGAAAATAGAAACAGAAAATGGAAAACTATCATGCTCTGTCAATGTCTCTCTATAGTTTCTTTCGTGTGTCAAGAAGTAAACTTATAGTAGGTTAAAAAACTTATGGACAAGGAGAACACTAGAATTTTTTTATTTACATATCTAGGTTTCAGAGACAATTTTCATGTTTCCGCTAAACCTACAAACATTGATACATTTACTTGGAGCACCGATATAGAGAGATCCAATTTTTGTTCCTTCAATGTTTATATTATCTCTATACAACATGAATGGTCTGAGAACAAACAAGTATTTGATGTTTAAAGATAAAGACATATTTCTACACATGTATTTAATCGTATATACAAGTAACAAAACTTTGCAAGAACAATACAAGTGTAACAGGAACATACAATGATGATACACATAGCTAATGTAAACATCAGTACATAAATCTACATGTGCATGTATAAGTATGAATGCACGTACCTATCACAGTCTACTTGTACACTTGTGAACCACACCGCATAAGTTCAAAACAAACTCAAAGAACACGCAAATTAAAGTCAAAACTTTTCTTGTGTTCATGTCTCCTTATATTTTACCAAGGAATTCGCGATAAACTCACTTGGGCACGGCTCCTTTTTGTCAATATTGTCAATTCAAGTGAAACAACTCAAGTAACGACCCTTCTTCATCGTACAAAACTTACAATGACAACATGTCATATTATTAATGCCAATTACATTTACACGTGAAAACTTTCATATATCATACTCGTCTCATCTTTTTGACAACTGCCATGATCATCATTTTGATTATATCATAAACGCAATACATTTGAAATTCAGTTCAACATTTTTCATAGCATTATTATTATTATTATTACGAAGATACGCATCTTTTTTTCTACCATCATCATTATCAAAATTTTGTGAGTAGAACAAATCATGCAAATTGCAAATGCTGTACTCTAAAGACACAAAGCTGTCATGACAGGAACAGAAAAAAACGATTATGATCATTTCAAGAGATGATCAACACGTAAACCTTCTCTATAATATAATTCCTTTTCCTTACTTCCCTTGAATTTTAATGAAGATGTGGTGTCTCATCTTACAAACTAGTTAGCTAGTTATCATTTTCCTGATACAATGCGATTTAATTTGTAATATAATTCGACAATAAGGAAAATAATGGTGTATCCCGATGACGTCTAAAAATATGATCCTTCAAATCACGCACACTCATATCGCAGAAGAGGAACTAAAGTAACAAGTAATATTATTTACATTGGAAAATTCTGTCCTTATATGAAATATTTACTTATCGTTTCAATATCACAAAATATTTACGTTCGATCTTCGATTGTTACTTTAATCTGTATCAGCTTCTAAATGATCATTCATTTTAATTGGTATTCTTCAGAATAACCACGTTATGCATTTGAAGAATCCATGTGAATATGTTATAACTAGTAACTGTATTTTGTAATCTACACGAAATCTCAAATTTTATTTCTCACTATAATTATAAAAAATTAGAATAATTGTTCCTTAACTGTTTACTGTCTCAACATGTGTAATGTGTACCATATGTAGGATGTACGTATAATTCTTCAATATCAACTTTTATGCCTCCAAACAGGAACTCCAAGATGCTATCTACTTTATAATACTTTTTATTTAAAAAGAATGTCAAACTAAATAAAACTCAAACTATGTCATTTGTCAATATGCATACAAAGTCAGGACAGGAGATCACTAAAGTTCATTTATAAACTTCATGTTTCATCACAAATTGATAAATTGCCCTGAGAGTATATTTCGAACTCTAGATTTTTCAATCTAACCACAAATCATCCGTATGTACATTGTACAAAGCATATTCATTTATAAAAAAAAGATTCTACATCCCATATGTTCATCCGCTTATATATTATGCTAAAAATAAAAATTTAGATGCAAACCGATAACACACACGATGCGCGATGCGTGATAGTCGTGTGTAGTGTGTACATATATTCAAATAGAAATGATTATTATAATATTATGAGATGCCGCGATGTCGATGAAGAGAGACCTGAATGTCATGCACTCATTTATCCTTCTATCTATTCTATACTCAATAGCCATCAATATCAATTCAAGCACGCACTAAAATTATTTCCATATTTTATATTTTATACCATACAGTTTAGCCAACTTATAGTGCACACAAGTTGGAGAAAGACAGATTGAAACAAATGCACGCACTCGTTGGATCAATTATAAACTCACATTCATTTCATTTTTCTCATTCGGTCCACTTTTTTTCACTAAACCAGACATTTCTCAATCACATCACACAGTATGCGTATGTCTGTCTTCTCCATAAAGCATATAAATCCAAGTAATCAAAGATAGTAAAATTTTTATGTATTGCCATCCTGTACATGTCGACACACACATGGAATGAAATGAATATGATCATCCTGCAGTATTCATTTTCAGAATCTCTTTCTTTCTTTCTTTCAGACTTCTGTTTTACAGACACGTTTACCAATTCACAGACGGTGAAGATAACCGAAGTAAACAAGAGGTTCAGAAAAAATCGACAAGAGGATGCAAAGACGAAAGAAAAAATTGTGGTGAGAAAAATTCTACTTGACTCAACTTGATCTTCGCCTTGTTGAAATTGAAAAGGATGTGTATGTACGTATACATACATGTATGAAAACCATGGCCTACGGTTTCTGTTTTCCTCTTTCCATATAATCATAATAAAGAAGTGAAGATCAAGTAGAAGAAGAAAGAACGAACGAAGGGACGTCTACCTACTACCTACTACTACCTATCTACCAAGGCATACAAATAAAAGCAGAGTATACAAAGATGTATCATGCAGGACCAGGACTATGCTATCTTTTTCCCTTTGGTCTAAAAACTGCCTTCCTTTCGGTCTCTCTTTCTCTATTCCTAGATCTTTTCAGCCTCTATCTTTTTTCCATGTATTTTGGATGCATACAATGCCATTAAAGTTTTACATGGACTCTCAACTCATCTCTCTCCCTCTCTCGTTCTTTCTCTCTCGTCTTTACAATTTACGTGACACACAATGAAAATTCCGCGTCGAAGAGACGAAGAGAAACCGAATGAGAACCAAGACCAAGAGAATTGAGAAATACAACTTTATACACAAGTATATGTAAGAGATACATAGAGTAAAATAGTCCATGTAGAATGCAGGACAGTATACATATACATATGTTCGTATCTATTCTTTATGTATATCATCATGTGTGTAAACATTCAAGTATCCGAGGTTCTTTTTCCATTGATGTATCCCCGTATACATGCATTATTATTATTATTATATAACAGCAGTCGTCGAATACAGATAATAATTACACTTTACTTCTCAGGGTTTCAAATTCAGCTCTTCCAGCTCCTCTTTTTACATTTTACATTTTAACAACGAGTCTGAGACTATCGTAAGACATGAAAAAAAATCTCCCCCTACTTTAAAGCCCATGAATGTGTCCCCTCTTTCTTTCTCTTCCAGTGTCTACATACTACATGTACATATAATATTAGATTTATAATTCCACTGCTCTCTCTCACACACACATGCATAGATGTATGGATACTTCCATTACTATTTTAATACCTACTGATGCTGTAGCTGTAATACTGCTTACTTACTTACTCTCTTCTCTTCTCTTGCAACTCTTCCATAATATTTACTACAAACTACAAACTCGTAACTAGTGCACTCTCATTCTCATGTGTCTAACACATCCAATGATTTACGCATGCATGATTTACGTGTGTGCTCCTATCAGTATTTGGATACTCTGTATATATAATACTCAAACAATACCATATCATACCAAACAAATGCATCGGCATACGTTACCTATACTTAAATATACACATGTATACACCTAATGCATAAAGAGGCTTATTCAATTCATGGTTTCCTACATGCATTTTAGATTTCAGTAGTTAGTACTCTTTATTCTTTATGTTATCCACTCACACGATTTCCACGTACATGTATGTATCTATATATATGAATACTTATACAGAAGCTCATCCACTGCTGCTTGTTCATAATAATTAAATCCATAATAATGAAACGAAAACTAGTAGGTAGGAACATTTAATATGCATTAGATGTTTTTAAACAACTACATTCGGAGTCTTGACGGATGAAAACAACACATGTAACTACGAGTATGAGTATGAGTACGAGAACCAACTTTATTCGATATTCCGCACAGTCAAAATATAATAAAGGCTGTTCATGAGGCATTACACTCCACACACACACATTGAGTATGTATAAATAAAAGCTTCCAAAAACTGTGTAAAATTGTACCGTGTGTAATATAATAATGCATAAAATTTTATTAAAGCTCCATTCTCAAACTATATATATTATATATATTATGAATGAAATACAAGCGAGAACAATAAAGGCAGCAAGATGGCCAAGTATAATATCATCAAAACCGAATTCAAGAGATACAAGACAGACACTCATGATGAATTTGACTGACGACTAGAGTGAATTGAAACTGAAGTAAAGTGCTATATAAAGGGTTAAATAACAGGCAGAGAAGCTCAAAGGAGATCCATACATTTACAAAACTTTTCTTTTTCGGTGTTACAGTGCAAAGTAGGAGCAAACAAGGAGCAAGTAACATTCATGAGGGTTCTCTCCTTCTATAGATTTTACTTTTGGATTCGAGTATTCAAGACTGTAGATTCTACTTTATGATGGCTACATTTCATGTGTATTCTCCTACGTATATATACGTTCTATTTATATTGATTCTTTTAATCATACTCTGTATTCGAAATTCAAACTGTCTCTGGAAATTATTATTGACATTAGTCAATCTCCGACATCTATATGCATATATTTTTGTCCCTCGTGTTGCTTCCTCTCTTTTTTTCCTATGCCTCTCCGTCCCTCATTGGCATCATACAAGGAGTAAAATGTGCTTCGTACACGGATACACGGACAGTTACACATAGTGAGTTATATTTTCCCTTCCCCTTTCCTATTTACTACTTCAATTTTCCCTCTCTGTATTTGTAAAGTAAAGCTGTATAATGTATATATTTAGCAAGTTTTCCTGAGCTTCAATCCACTAAATGTGATAAAGTAAAATGGACGTGGTCGAATTGGAATCCAAAGTTTAAAAGACCAATGACTACATCATGAGGAGGGGGACTTTAATGTATCTAATGCATTTCTATGTATGTATCTCTAGCATTTCCATTGTCTATCTGTTTACATCATCGTGTCTCGTGTATGTGAATATAGTAAAGAAGAGAACTATGCCAAAGTCATACAAAGATATTCATGGTATCCATACTGTCCAATAGTTTGAGCGAGATCCTTCAACTTTAAAGGAAGAATTCGAATTCGAGAATAAAGTTTAATACATACCCGTCTATCCCTGTAAAGTATAGGAGGACAGACAGAAGGAAGCGTAAAAATTCCTTCACGCAGCAACATCACAAGTCTCAAGACGATATTGTACCACAAATATTTAAGCATGTATAATGTATATTATAAATACTATAGACTGCAGTCCCTTATATACACCTACGTACATATATTATAATAATACAACACAAGATAATAGTATCTTGCTGAACAGTAGATTTGAATGTCTTTTGATATCAGGAGCAAAAACTATGGACTGTGACGGCAATGATGATGGAGAAATCCAATAAGAAACATAGACACATTAGATAGAAGATAGAAGCAACTCAAATGCCATTATATTATACTATAATATACAACAAGTATAACATTGTAAACTTTCATTTTATTGTATCTAATATCTAATACAAGATGGAAAAAGTGTCTTGTAGCATACATAATGTAATGTCTAGTCTGAAAGGATGTATGAAAGGGAAAATGTCGAATCTAGCAGGAGAATGTATACGGGAGAGAAAGAAAAGGGGAACGATTAGATCAATTCTGAACCATTCTTCATGTCAATGATGCTTCTGCTCCATTCCAATTCAATATCTAGATTCTTTCTGATTCCCTGTTTACTGGCTCAAATCATATCGTTGAGGAGTATTTACTGAACGTAGAAACGAATACCTATACCCACTACACGCATTATGATATTGTACAACAGCTTCATAGAAGAAAATAGCAAGCTACTGAACATATCACCGTATTTTACACACTATATTTTTGTATATTCGAATCATCCGTATGCGGTATGTATCCACATGTTTCTATTATTTTCTTCACATTTCCCGTCTTGTACTTTATATACATTTATTTATCGACTGAAAGGTTTTAGATCTCTTCCAAAATCACAGCCCTGATTTTCATACTACAGAATGCACATACTTATATGTATGTACTCAAAAAGTTACACAAGTGTGACTAGTGTTTTCTCGAAAATGAAGCGAAAGACGAAAAACTGAACTGATATCCTGGATACTTGTTACAACAAACCATGGAAAATATTTTATTTGTTGTCTTTACTGTTTGTTTTATCCAATAGGCATGCCTACATCAGAGGGATTCGATTTCCCTGCACAATAATTATCCTTCTATCTTCAAGTGGAATATAGGAGTACAAGAATACCCGTACAGATACTACAAATACTAGAGAGAAAAGGAATATGTAAAACGAACGATGGTAATAATAATACTTTATTATACTAAGAAAGGAAGAAATCGGATAGAATTAACTACTATACAGAAAACATACATGTACAGATTTAGGGGGAATTTCAATACAGATTTAGGGGGAATTTCAATACAGTTTCAACATTAGATTCTATGTCTAGTGTGCTCGAGAGCGACTGTGTGAAACAGAATAAAAGCGAGGGTGAGGGTCTGAAGTTCTGAAGTTTGTACGGTCAAGAATACTTTCAAACTGCATATGTATTGCCCATGTATTTATCTGTGCACAAATGCATACCTATATCTTTAGTCTGGAAAGGCCTTTATAATTATATCGTGAGCCCTCATCTTCTTTGAATCACCCATGTAAAATACCAACGACTTGAATAACTATATATATACGAGCACATTATATTATATTATTATTATATTTGGTTTCATAAATTGGATTGGTTCTTTGAACAAAAAGTAAAAAAAAAATAGTATTTTTTTTGTAGAGCACATGAAATGAGTACATGAATATATACGTGAGTACACAATAAGCATAAAATATAAAATTCCAACTACACATATATAAATTTGGTAAGCATTAATTTTTTTCCATCTATAGCTATTGAAACTCTTTTTATAATAATAATATTAGTTTACGACTTTTAAATTGATATCTACATGCAAGATTTTTGCTCCTAAATGATAATAATATTAAAAGCAAGAGACCAAAATAATCCATAGATATATGCCTACTGTATGCTGTATCCAAATGAAAAGCCTGATTTATCGTTAATTCACTACAAAAATATTACATCATGTGTAATATATATGATACAAGAGTCATAATATTTAATAGACTCAATGACTGAAACGTCAGCTAATCCTCGACTATATAGAAAACTTTAATCTTACTTATAAATACTATTTGCAATTATGATTAATAAAATACGTAACACTCGGATAGATACTTATGATTAGATCATGCAGCATCATGTTATGTGTGCAGTGTGCAGTACCAATATATTTAA
>JAQGBI010000884.1:0-12326 GCA_034698325.1 Sminthurinus elegans | reverse complement strand
AAATGTGCAATTTTGGTCAAGGACATGTACCTTTTCAGACTTGAAACTCTTGCAGCAGTTACAAACAAAGTTGTGTTCATGACGGATGAGGAATTTTTCAAAACCCACCTTTTCTGGAGTTTCAAAATTGTCAATGTGGACGGCGTCCTCAGCTCCTTCAAACGGATAATGAGCGCTGGATTTCTTCATTATTGGGAAATGGCTGATGAGAGTATAAACGGAATGGCCCTTGGGCGTTTGTTAGCTACACAACTTAACAGAGAACAAAGAAAGTTTCTACACCCAAAATTTCTTGAAAAAAAAGATAAGGAGGAAAGCGGTGGAATAATTGGAATTCCAAAGGACGATCCGATTATCAAGGCCATTTTCCTCACTTTCCTCGGTGGAATGGGGGCGGCGTTAATGGGGCTTGGGTGTGAAAGGGCTATCGGGCAACTCAATTGTTCAGTTGTGGCGGTCATGGTTTGGGGCCAAATCCTGGTTTATTGGTGCATACAAATGGTTAAGATCCCATCGTGTAAATTGTGTAAATTGTGTAAATTTTGGAGAGTGACATGCGGACAAAATCTCATCAAATTAACTCTTCGAATTCTTAGAAAAAAAGAAAAGCATTGAAACTGGCCAACTTAAATTCTGGGTAAAAACCGAAAAACCCCGAATCGGTTCGGGATTTGCCATTGAAATCGGGATTAAATCTTATACAATTTTAGTCCTTTTATCTTTTATCAATACAGTCTTTTTGGTTTTTGAATTTGGGTGGTTGCAAAGAGCAAATTACTCAAAAATTCCAGTAAATTGGGACTGGAGACGTCAACAGGATCATTTTGAGTGGTCACATGACACTAATTCAAATGCACTAAATTTGGACACATGTAATCGTAGGTTAATTCATGAGGGCTGCCGAACTATAAAAGTGTACTCCACGAGACCAAGTACATTTTGTTTAACGACTATAATGGAACTTTTCCTCAAAAAATTAGAAAAATCTGTAGTCCATAACAACGTCCAAAAATTAATAAAGCCCAAGAAACCATCCAAAATCCACAAAAACTAAAAAATCCAGTTTTGGTAAACTGCGAGATGGGACATGAGCCAAAGTATTCTTGTGCATGAAACCAAAATTTTAACTTTTATGGATTATTCATAATCCAGGATTTACCGTACATTTGAAATACGTTTGAAAACTTTGAACACAATGCACAATGAAAAGAGACTGGAGAATTTGTTGTTTTAAAAATATGATTTTATTTGTGCAAAGATGAAAAATGTAGACATAGGAAGCTCATAATAGACAGGTGAATTATGCATGTGTAATGTACAATGTATAGTTTAAACACTCTAAAAGTAATTTTCAAACTGCCACGGCATTGAAAACGGCTTAAAATGAAGAAAACTCTAAACTTTTGAAAGGTGGTCAAGTAAAAAGCTTAAAATTGGAATATTTTGGACAAAGTCCATGGAAAACCCCCTCTCTTGTCATATACCTCTGACTTTTCAGGGGAAAACCTTGACAAAAACATGAAATCAAAATCTTAACAATAATTACTCCAGTGATTCTAAACTAAGCTAAACCAAATTTTACTAGTGCAAAGGAGCGTCATTTGTTTAAGAAGGCCAAAAAGAGTGACATAAAAGACATGATTGAAAAATGACAAACATCAAACATCAAGAATCAAGAATCAAGAGTATGTCAGAAAAGTCTCAAGCTTGTGCTGAATCCTTGTGTAAATAAAAACTTATAAGCAATTGAAATTTTGTTGTGCTTGACACTAGACAAGTAAATCAAAAGTTGAAGGAATTCATGGGATCAGATTGGATTCTCAAACTAGGGTAGTTGTACATAAACTGCATCAGGCTCATTTCCGCCTACAGTGCGCAGAATGTCCCTGTAGAATTTTTCAAGTTGTTCAAAATCCGGTCGATTTTCAGCCTGTAGATACCAACAATCGCACATGTTTTCGTAGCTGCAGACAAAAGCACAAAATAAAATAAAATAAATAAAGTCATTTGCTCAGATGTTCAAGTTTTTGTTCTTTGGGTTTTGAGATAACAAGTCAATTTTAGTTGGGGTATTTTGAGCAAAGTAAGCGCTGTTACATTTCAGTTGTAGCCCATTTCGGTTTTTGAAGTCGGAGTCCTTGTTCCAATTCGTCCACAAAATCCTGCGTCCAGGTCAAACCGGAATATGGAACTGCAGCCAAGCTGAAAACTTCCCAAGCCAAAACTCCAAAAGCCCACACATCCGATTTCACAGAAAACTGGAGATATTTTAGAGACTCTGGAGCCATAATTCTCCATGGAAGCGGAGACTTTACAAATCAAGAAATCAAAAAAAGGGTAAGAAAAATAATTTAAAAGGGAAAAGCTATTTTAGCGGTTACATTTAAAAACTTTACCCTGTTTGTTTTAGTGTAGTTCATGGACGCATAAAGTTGACGGGAGAGGCCAAAATCCGTGATTTTTGCAGTGTAGTCATGAAATAAAAGAATGTTTCTGGGTGCCAAATCTCCGTGGATTATCTGCAATTTATTTTATGTGAAAACAAGTCATGAGTTTTAACAAATGTTTCAGTTTTGAACTTTGCTCTACTTTCTGTGTCATTCCCGCTGCAACTTGTCCGCACCATTTTACCAGGTCCAAAGTTGTTATTGTGACTGCTGAGGCAATGTTTGCATATCCACTTGAAATTCTAATCAAATCAAAAGAGTTACTTTTCATACTTTCAAGATTTTGAAATTTTAATGGACCTTAAAAGATTTGCAAGTTAAAACGTACAATTTTTCTGGCGCAATGTTGAACAATTGACTTGACCAAAGGTTGTCAACAAAATTGGACTTGTTTTTCATCAAAAAGGAATTTAAACATCCGTGCACACCGAGTTCAACAAGGACGAAAACAACTCCTACAAAAATCAAAGATGAAATATCAAATTCTGTTGTAAAATGTAAAATGCATTCGTCTTTTATTTAGTTTACTAATTTGAATTACGTTCTCGAATTCGACTGGTGGAAGTGCCCAAAAGTTGAACGACATTCGAATGTTGGCCGAGAAAAGTCATCACTTTGATTTCTTTCAAAAAGGCTTTGAAAAAATCCACATCCGCAGTTGATTTCGTCGTTTTTATGGCAACATCAATTCCACGAAGTTTTCCCCCGTAAACCACGCCAAATTCACCACTTCCCAAAGTTTTATCCAGATCTAAAAACCATTTTTAGGTTCGTGAAACTGTACAACGTGAAATTAAAATGATGAAAGGTTTTGCATATTTACCGATGGAAAAGTCAGAGTCAGGGACTTCAAACTCCTTGTTGAACGGGAGTAAATGCGCATTTTCTCCTTGAACTTCTGCATTTTTCAGTGCTTCCGGATCTCCATTCACAAACTCGTCCACTTCATCCGCCGTCAAATTTCGCAATTGTCTCTACGTAAAAAATCAATCAGAGCACAGGTGACATGGAAATTCCGATAAAAAGCAAATTTTTGTACTAATTCTTTCCGAATTTACCCGAGTCTGCCAATACTTGAACAAAATGAATAAAAATGCCAAGATGACCAAGAGAATTCCGATAACAATCCCCACAATCTCTTCAGCGCTTAAGCTGGAGTCTGTAAATCAGTAAATTTGACACAAAAAATGTATAAAATCGAAGAAATGTGGCTTTTAGAATCAAAAGTTTGAATAGAGATTTTTCCAAACCTTTTTGAGACTGGCTTTCGACATTCACAGGAAATTTCCGGTGGACCGTTCCAAATCTGTTCCTACTTACACAAAAGTAATCTCCCTGAAGGTCTTGAGTTATCGCGGGAAAAATCAAAACTGCGCTGCTGGGTGAGCGTTGGACTGAAAATCCTGAATTTTCTCCGAGTTCCTGTTTCAAGATTTTAAAATTCACACCAAAAGTTTGATGCTTTATTCTTTGGTAAATTTTAAAAAATATTAAAAATATAATAATTATTAGTATTCAAACAATTTAATGCCAAAAATTTAAATTTAAATTAAAAAAAGGAGTACCGTTCCGTTTGCACTGTTTTTAGTCCATTTTAAATTTGGCACGGGATCCCCGGTTGCGGCACAAAGCAAATTCCTCTGATTCTCACCAATGTAAAAAGCTCTTTCTCGCTCATCTCCTCGCTCTTCAGTTTGTATTTTTGGCGGTTTCGGATCTGAAATAAATTTGCGCCGTGAACAATAAATCAATTTCGTAAATATTTTGTGTTTTTTAGATGAAAAAATTGTAAACCAAATTCTGACTCTGACCTTTGACTATGACCTCAAACGTGTGGATGGTTGATTTGATCTCATTGCCTACTTCACAAACATAAGTGCCCCCGACATCCTTGACCATTGTTGGAAATTGTAAAATTGACTTGTTTCCAAATAAAATTGTGGGAAAGGAGACAGATTCCTGTAGCACAGAATTTTACATGATTCAAGTCATAAAACGATTCAATTTAAAAGTGGACATTTTTTATAGTCCAAAAGACTTGTTTGATATGAATGAAATGACAAAGTACCACTCCATTTTTGCTGTTTTTAGTCCATTGAAATGTTGTGTTGGGCTCTTGAGTGGCGGAACAGCTTAAATTTGTCCCGGTGTCACCAACGTAAAAAACATTTTCAATTACCGGCGTCGGTGTTCGTATTTTTTGAAAGTTTAAAACTGAAAATATTTAAGAGTTTCAATAAACATTTAAGCAAACCATTATTGAGAATTCTGTGGAGTTGCAGAAAACTTTGCACACAAAAATTGTGCGGAACCCGCAATTTACAAAAAAAAAAAGATTGATGTACTTCAGATGGAAAGCATTTTAATTTCTGCAGCATATTTCCAATTTCCAACAGTTGAAACTCACTGACCTTTTGGCTTGACTCTGACATTAAATTTATATCGGTCCGTTTCGTTTCCAGTAGTCGCTTCACAAACATAAATTCCCTCGTGACGTTCAGATATTTGTGTGAACCTCAACGTTGATTCACCGACAAAGGATTTAGTTGTAATGCCAGACTCTTTTCCAATTCTCTGAATGTGAACAGTTTATGTTAATTTCAAAGTTGTACACAGACATTCTTGATATTTGCAAGCATATAAAATTTGATTTATTTTCATCAAAGGAGTTTCAAGTTGACATTTAATTCCTACCGTTCCATTTTCACTGGTCCAACTGAGAGTTGGTTTGGGTTCTCCCGTTGCAGAGCAGATGAGTCCTCTCCCTTTGTCTCCAATGTAAAATATATTTTCATCATCATTTCCATGCTGATCTATTTTCGGAGCACTTACATCTAAAATAGATAATAAATAAACTCATAAAATGACGTCTTTTTCTGTGGCATTGAATCTTTAACTACCTTTCACAGTAAATGACTTCATTTCCTCGATCCACGCTGAAGAATTTGACCAGGGAGCTAAACACCACACACCCGTCATGTTCAAAGTCACGTTGACCTCCGCCGTAACTTTCATCAAGAGATGATCCTCAAGAGGATTAGTGCTATTTATTATTGCTGTTGAAAAGAAAAAGGAGTTGAATTTCAATTTCTAATTATTTACAAAGATTTAGAAAACTGCAGATGTCAAAGCATGATGCAGCTATCTAATATTATTTACATTGTAGCATGTACAATATTTAGTGTTTTTTGACAAACCCTCTGGAAAATGAGCTCTTACTCCATTCTCATACTGTACAAGAAAAAAAGATTGTAACCCAAACAAAAATGCAGAGACTGTGCACAGGAATTTGTGTGGTTTGTTTGTGTACAGTGTTGACCCATTCCGATTTGAATATTCTCCTGTTTCATCCTCTTCCGCAGTCAGAATTTTAATTTGGATGAGAGCTGATTGCGGAATACTATCAGTTTGCCTGGTTGGGCTTATGTAACCTACAACACAATAGACAAAACCCATTGTCAGCAGTGCATCTGGAAATTTCTAGGAAAATTTGATTATTTACTTGAAGGTATTTTTGTTGAATACTGGCTACGCTACAAATTCTCAACCCGACCAATGTTGAAAACTGCAATAATTTAAATTAAATATTACGTATTTTGTTGTCCAGGGCCGTGAAACTATAAACCCACTCTGGCTTGCCGCTCAAGATGCATTTATATAATGAACTTGCACTCGAAGTTTAAAAAAAAACACAGTTTTTTGGTCTTCGACGCATGGAGATCCTTTGTGTAGGTCCGTGGTACGGCAAAGCTAAGGAAAGGAGAAACTATCATGTGGTTTCTGGTTACAAGCAAAGGTTAGTTAATGATTATACTCATTAGTCAACGGGTCAAGTTGTTTGTTTCAGTTGGCTCTTTGTTCGATTATGGGGACGTATTTTTTGCATCTAATGCAAACTGCAAACGTTGAAAAAATCCTCAAAATCCCAGATTCTTCATAAAGTTTTTACTTTCTACTGAAGCCGAGGTTTTCCATAATTCGGCTCTAAAATTCCAGTTCATGGTGCTGTGGAAATTTCTTGCAACTTTTGGTCTTTAGAATTGGTTAGGGGTAAGATTGTAATTTGGGGGTTAAAACAATTAATTTTGGGGGTGAAAAAATTGATTTAGGGGGTAGGAAATTTTGTTTTGGGGGTAAAGTTTTGGAGTACGGTTTTGGGGGTGCCTTGTATTATTTTCCATTAGTCAACAATGAACCCGAGTAAACTTTAATGAGGGTAATTTAAACTTACAATTAAAGCTTGACTTTTAAAATAGACAACTTGTCAATAAGAACAATACACTTGAAAATTAAATGATTTACTTTTGAGGAGCAGGCAGTAAGGAGTTTACATTCCACGAGGCTTTTGCAGCCGATCCGAAATAGCTCAACTGATTCCGAAGGCTTACGCGACTGACATAACACAAGCTCCAAAGTACTTCCAATATCTAGTCCATGGTGGGTTGAGCTGCTTGAAGTCCCTAAAATATATGTGCATTCAAGTAGATAGTTTGAATCAAGGATATCTATATAAACACATGTACTCTTTAAAAAAATTAGTTGTCCATTTTCAATATAAATTTTTGTATATTCACTTACTTTCAAAATCGGGAACGTCACTGGACCTGGAACCACCAATAACTTCGATCCAATCCTCTGTATTTGGATATTGTCCATGGTTTTTAATAAATTCAAAAGTTACCGTTTCGATCCTTTCCTGTTCTCTAAATGTCGTTCCAGTTAAGCTAAGTTTACACTGAAAAGTCCCCTCAAGTTCGTCCCCTTCCCCAAAAAAAAATCCAGCATCAGGATCATACTGAGTCTGGATAGTTGCCCAGCTCTCTTCCTCTTCCCCTTCCTTAAAAGTCAAAAGGAGAAGAAATATATGCAATCAGTTTAAGAAAGCAAAGCTGGGTCTTCATTTCCTTGATAACCAAATTTGTCATATACGGTAGTTACATTTCTGACTGCATTTGACTGGTTATTCCTAGGAACTAGGAACATATAAATTGAATAAATTGAAAGGTTAAACTTGCATTAACAATTTGAACGAGGGAGACGTTAAGTCCTTTTTCCTCTTTAGTCGTCATGGTCTTTGCCATCTTTATAGAAGGACAAGGGATAAAAAATCCGGATCCGGATCCAGTGGCATTTTTTATTTTTGGGCGGTTTATAATTTTGAATCGACGACCTGAACCAATAAAATATTTGGATGTTGATTCTTCTACACCTGCAGAAACTAAAATTTGAAAACAAATTACTTGGATGGATTCATTATTCAGGTGCACCGGTCACCGGTGCTCAAAGTTGTGCAAAGTTCAAAGCCAAACCAAACCAAAGACAGTAACAAAAGTAGAGAAAAGTATTTATATTTTGTGTGGTTTAACCTGGAGCATACATCTCGAGTCTCTGTGCTAATATATTATTTTCTTGCTCATCTCCTCCTCCATCTTCTTGTGTTGCTGTGGGTGCGCGGGTACTTTGCTTTTGAATACTTTGACAAGAGCCCACGTAGCCAAACACACCATTCTGTACAAGAATAAACATACTCAGGTGATAAAATAACTTTTCAGTGTGAAAGAAGCGAAGAGTAGAATTTCTCTTGTTTGCAGTACTATTCTCTTGGTTAGCATTTGTTAAATCGATGAACTGGTTTCTCCCTGAGGGTTTTCTTAGACTTTCAGGTTCCTCTACTTCCTTGCGAATGGCTACGGCTTTTACAATTGTCGTCGTCTGCAAAACAGAGGTACCACAAGTTTTAGTATGTACACAAAATTTACAAACCGCCGAGTTCCAGTTTTTGTCAGCATTTATTTCTTTTCAAAAATCAAACGTTAGGAATCATAAATTCAATAAGACAGTACCGGTTTTTGGACCAAAGCACCCACAGCCACCCCTTAGGAACCCACAACAGCGGGCGCAGGAATGAACAACAAGGGGCAAGAAAATTTGAGACGAGAGCTCAAACTTATTAGAAAAAGGCTCAAAAATGATCTAGGGTTAAAGCAAATTGGGAGCAAAATCGGTAAAAAAAAAAATGGCAACTGAGGAATAACCTAACAAAAAAGGAATTAAGAGAAAAAAAGTGGCGAGAAATTGAGAGGAAGGAGAGTAAATTAAGAAAACATGGCCCAATGATGAGAAAAAAGGACAAAATATGACACAGAATGGCACGAAAGTGACCGGAAAGAATAGGCCATAAAATTGAAGCAAACAGGCATATGCATTGATAAACGAGACTCGAAACTGAAAAATAGGGATTTGTCATTTGGACCAAAGTTTAGATCAACCCCCAATCGAGCAGAATTTTGGAATGCGAGGAATTCGACTCGCCAGTTTCTCGCACAGCATCTGTTACATGCTAAAATTATTTTTAATTAATTTTTTTTAAATACTTCCGGTCACCGTAGGACTTTGAAATTTTCAGGGTAGTTGGTCTTTGACCTAAAGTATATGAAAATGATAATAACTAATTTTCGGCGCATAATGCTTGATTCGGGGTTGATCCAAACTTTGATCCATTTGTTAGTGCAGGGCGTCAGCTGTTGTTGTCTTAAGATTGGTTGTGGCACCAAACTTCAAAGACCGGTCATGGAAAAACAAATATAAATGATTGTAATTATTTGGATTAACGAAAGGTGGCTCATTGTTTTGTGTCGTACTTGAAGCATAAGAGAGCTGGGTTTCCATTCAATCGGATAAGGCGCTGAACACACGAGTGCAAAGCTAATTAGCTGCTTTCTAAGGACTACTGGCTCATCATTTGTAATCCCAATAATCTTATCATCTGCAGTTACATAGAGACTTGGTCTGGGCTTGAGAACTGAGCTAGAGGTGGAGTTCAGCGTAGAATTCAAGTCTTGGAAATTTGAATTCCCTGTTTCCTTGGCGTGAACGACCGAGTTGGGTGCGCCCATTGACTTCAACCCAAGGCTAAGGACAAGGGCAAGCCCAAGAAAAGTCAAACGGATATTATGTAGAACCTGACACCAATTCCAAATGGATGGAGCCATCACTTTGTTTTTCACTTTTATTTGATTTTATTTAATTTTAAACGTCTCTCTTGGTCTTTTCTAACTTTTGAAACTAGTTTTTAACTATAGATTTTTAAATCAAACAAGCTCATTCAAAACTGTGACACTACAACTACTTTTGAAAAGAGAGTGGAGTGATTTTGTAATTTTATTTTCCGTCTTTACTTTTAAATATGACAATTTTCACTCGGGTTTCCTCTTGGACTAAAAATGGTGGTTTTTACATTATTTATTTTCAGTGTGCCGTTCATGAAATTGATTATTAATTACTAAACCGCCTTGACGTTGTCGTGACGCAGGTTTTCTAATTATTCAAAAGTGTAAAGACATTTTCCTGTTTCACACTGAACCCAAACCACAACTTTGGTTCTTTCTGCATGTTTTGCATTTTCAACCTAATGATCGGCTTTGGTTTTGTCGGTTGGACTCGTATTTATTTGTACGGTTTGGACATTATTTACAGGGTGTCAACAGAAATAATGTGATGGACTACAAGGAAGACAATTTATGTTTCTGTCAATTTCGACTTGTTCCTTTCCTGTTCGCCACCACATACATTTTTATTTCACAACCCAAAAGACACTCAATTTTCCAATGAATTAAATTAAAGGAACGCTTCATTTGTTCATGATTTCCAATTTCTGGCTGTTCAAATGCATAAATTGTAAAGGCTAAATTAACATTTACTGGTAAAATACCATGTATTTTAATCCAAAATGTGGTTTTCAGCATCCGATCCACTGAGGTTTCAACATTCAACGTTCAAGTCTCCAATTTAAATTTGTTTCCACTTAAATTTGCACGACGTACTTCCGTGTTTCTCACTAAACTCAATCCACAACGTTGTGTGTTTCTGCCTCTTTCCCATTTGTAGAAAAATAATAACTTACTGGCAATTTCTCATTTGTACTTTTAGTTATTTGTATAGTTTAGAAATTATTTGGATGGATGCTGAAAAATGAAAATAAAGTTAAAAATAATGCAGCACAGGGAAAGTGATTCTTAAATCCATTTCAGCTTCATTTCAACTTTTTTTCCTGTTCACTACGAACAAAATAAATATATTTTGTTTTTAGTGCTGGCACGAACGATGAATGATGAACACGGAAAAGCCATTAACATCATGATTCATGATGTATTTGGATGTGCATGCTGAATGCTGATGTGATGTGATGTAATTTTTAGCGGCTGCGGCGCTAAAGTATTCAAAAAGCTTCATCTCATGCGGCATCCTCCATAGTCTCTATTCATGTTGCCGTTGAATCATTTTGTGTCCAGATTCAACTGAAATGTCTCAAGTCTCAAGAATTTTTATGCGAATTGCCAGGGCCAAAGCGAGACAATTTGGGACAAATGAAATGGTACAAGACATGTGAAAAATCACAGAGTCCTTTAGTTGCGACTTGAGAGATTTTAAGCAGTTTTCTACCAAATTCTGCGTTGCCGTGACTACAGTTTTATTAAATAAAGGATTTAAAACTGATAGGCTTTTTTGACGTACCATGTTTGTTTAGGATATTTGCATGAAATGTGGAATGAAATGAACCAAGTTTCAAAATATTCCCAAAAGTTTTCCTCCAGTTTTGTCTTTAGGGTTTTGAGTCACGAACAATTGACGAGAAACTTTGTTTGAAGCTCTTGAGACGCTCCACTTGTGCAAATATTTTTGCCTTGTTTTGAGTTTTGACAAGAGTCAATTCCCTTTTGTAAAGAGTTTGAAAAAACGCTTACCGTTTGCTCCACATTCAAAATTTGACCGATTCGAAAGTCGAAAGCTCAACATTTTGAAATAGTTTCTTTAAACAAAAAAAATTATTTTCTTGTGTAAAGTATTCTAAAGAATTCCATCCACTTCAAAATGCATTCCGCCAGATTTTTTGGTCCAATGCTTCAAATTCTCATAATCTTTTTGTTTAAACCAATTTGTTGCACCAAGCCCACAGAAAACCAACATTTGCCTAGTTTTAGCTTCAATTCCCACTCTGAAAATCGTCCGAATCTCATAAACATTTTTCGACCGTTTAAAAACTGTCAATTTTTCTTTGCCATATCAACATTAAAAGAAGAACTGGAAAACTCGACTCCAACTCTGTTTCCTGAAGAGGATTCGGATATCCGTCTAGTTCAAGAAATCCTTGGAAAAATCCTTGCCCACTCTGATTTTTGGTCAAGTGGTCAATTTTTTGACATTTGGGACTCTCCTCGCCGCCCAGAGGTCAAAGAACGATGGAGTATGAAATACGGCGACGGCTGTTTTGTCCATGTTCACGTTCCTCTTTTGTCGTCAAAGGAGAAAAACTCCATTCCGTTCCGGATTCCAATCGATAATCATTTTTCTGTTCCTGAGTGGAATGGGCGAAATAAATGGTATTTTTTTCACGTCAACGTCATTCAAGATTTCCTCTTTTTGGTCACACAAACGAATGCTAAAGTTGAGCTCATTTACGAAGAACCATTCGGCAACAGTTTTATTCCTCTCAACTATTTTCACCTCGAAATTCTGACGTCTTCAAAATCTGAATCTAAATTTGAAATTGAATTTTCGCCATTTTATCGCCATTTTCCTATTCTCATCTCGAAGATTCGATTGTGGTGCGGTCCTTCAAGAGGCGAGCGATTTTGTGTTGAGCACTTGGAGCTCAATTTTGAAGAGCATGAGAAAAGCCCCGCCAGTTTTAAATCTCAATCCAAATCCAACGGCAAGTTGGCCTCAACCCAAAACCAAATCCGAATCCAAATTTTTTGGGTATCTCATTTAGACATTTTTAAAAGATTGAAGCGTGACCGAAGAAATTTCCATGGCAACCAAGTTGAATTGGGATTGGACAAATATTCGAGGCCATCTTGGATCAGGAAGGTGGAAAAA
>JAQGBI010000883.1:0-12329 GCA_034698325.1 Sminthurinus elegans | reverse complement strand
CAGGCAATTGGTTTCCATGACTACAATTTTGAGATGCAATTGCTTCTATCACTTGCTCCACAATTGTACGTGCTGCTCGTGAATTGGGAGTGAAACCGATGGAGTATTTTTCCTGGTGTTCTCGGAAAGGCAGTATCCAGTTCTAATAAAAGTTAAAAGAGTTGAAAGTTTCAAAGCTATTTTATTAAGTTAAGTTGGTTTTTGTGAGTCTGGGTTGATAAAAACCAATGCTTTTATTAGCTTTTTCAGAGTGTTACTACAAATTGTAAGGCTGGGATCGTTGTTTTCTCACACATGGGTTTATCTTTGGAGAATAAGAGTTGGTCGAGTTTTCCCGAATTCCTGAAATCCTTTCGCTTGCGGAACTTGTTTGAACAATGTAATGTCGATTCGGTGCATAAACGCAAATAGTGAGGAAAATCATAGCAGACACAGGTGTGATTAAAGTACAAATGCAAGTTGCTTTCCAATTTCGTCTTCTAATTACCATATTTTTCCAAAGGAGTAGCCTGAGTCTTCTCCACATTAATTTCCAATTCATCGTAATCGTGTGTAAATAATTTTATTGTACCTTTGCGCTTTGCACGTGGAAACTAATTGTTAGTAGTTTCAACAAAAAATGAATGGAAAATGTGTTTGCCTTTGTCTGCAGTTAACTGTTAGACAAAACGAATGTCCACTGTACACTGTACAATCTTTATTATCGCAACTGTCACTTTTTCATTTTCCCTCATTTAGAGTCACACTCTGAACGCTACCAATTGTATAAAAGTTCAACATTTGCACTGGTGACAGCTAAAACTCAAACCCTAACTGTATTATGTATTATGTAACAGTTAATGTGAAAAATGGAAATTATTGTTAATATTTAAGGAAGATCCATGAGCTTGAAAAATAACTTTATGTATCATGAGTCTAATATTATGATGGGTGGATGCATGGATTTTTTGACGTGAGTTTATCTTGTATTTACAGGTATTTCAAAAAATGCAAATTTTTAATACAGAAAATATTGTAGTAAAAGTGTTAGGCTCAAAAGAACCACACCATGAATGAAACACAGGACACAAAAAACTATAAAAAATAAACTGACTTCCAAACCGCTTTTACTGCACTATTGAATGATCCATGTTCATAGTTCATACATATTTCTACCTACACATAAAAAATAAAAAGTAGACTCTCAACTGGCTTTTGTGGCTTTTGATTATCGGTACATGCGAAAACAATTGTACAAGTATATTAAATATTAAGTATGCCCATGACTCAGGACAGGCAGGCATTTCTCTTATAATTTTTATGCACAATTCAGTTTTATTGGATTTCTTGTTGTAGCTGTACATGAAGTGAAAAATACAATACAGTATTTGGAATCAAGTTATTAATGAAAACCGCAGTTCTCATTGAGAAATAAGAAGAATCAAAGTGAGCTCGAAGGCAAAGAAAAAAATAAGACAAAAAAATGTGTATTTTGTATTTTGAATCAACTTTTGACTTTTTAGCCCACTTTTGTCAAACACGATTGAGGATTGAGTTGAGTAGGATGTTTTGTCCAAATGGTAAATCCTCATAACTATTTTGTTGTGGATAGTTGAACATTTCCGTGACAGTCGTTGGATGAGACGAATTATTCCTTCCACTCTGTCTATTCTGTTTTGGACACACAATTTTCATATAATTTACACTTAATATTTTTCAATTTCACGTCAAAATCCTCGGCAGTTAGAACTTTTATCCAACTTTCCACTGTCAACTGAGCATATTTAATTTCATTTGTCATGTTTTGCTCATGCTTGACGCTCGACGCTTTTGAATTGACACTTGAAATTGTACTGAGCTGAGCTGATTTATCTAAAAGTGGTGCAAAGTTTTAGGCATAGCATGAGGAAATTCAAACATTTCCTGAAAATCCATTACATGAAATTGATTTCAATTGTTGGTTGCCATGGCAACTGAAAAGTAGAACCAAGTGAATTAATAAATAAATCAACCACCAATCCATTTAGTTACATGAAAACAACGCGTCATTTTCTCTCTTCATATATTTAGTGTGCATTTGACTGTGGTGAGAGCGTTCGCATAGCATAGCATAATAAAGTACAACATTTGAATGGCAAAGGCTGCTTCAGCATTACTTGTACAATTTACACAGTAAAAAGTTAACTCTAATGCATTTGTAGTGTGTAGACTGTAGACTGTAGAGCATGTGCTTTGAGTTGAGAGTTGTGAGAGAACTGCCAAAAAGGAGAGCCGGCGCATAAGTTGGAGGATTGGCCCGTACTTTTGTTTCCATTTCATAAGCGTGAGATGCGGATTTAGACCGAGGAAAATCAAATGACCCAAAAGCGGCAAACCCCACGGACCTAAAAAATCATACTCAAAATTCAGGTTGTTTCATTCAACTCACTTTTGATTTTTGATGCTGCCTCTTTTTAGAAGTGAAACACTTTGAAAATGACTCAAATTAAAAACTAAACCTGGTGGCAAATTCTGCTTCTGAAATTTTTTGACTAGGAAAATTCCAAGGAGCAGCGTCAAAAGTAACCAGACAAAAATCATGGCAGAAAATACAAACTACAAACTACAGACAGCAGAGCGAATTGACTTGACCACACTACACAAAAGTACTAAAAGCAATGCGAACGTATGATATTTTAATTTGAAAGAGATGAAGCGATGATGCTCCTTTTCATTTCAATTCATGTACACTGTACACACACAAACGACCTAGACGAGTGAATCCTGCAGCAAAATATCAAGTAAAAAAGTCTCTGTCCATCTAAACTCTGAAATTCAATGTGTAATATTAATAAAAGTATGAAAACATTTGAATAAAACTAGTTTTTTTGCAATGGATTTCTGATTGTCTGCTCGCTGGTTCGTGGTTCGTAATCATGCAAATAAATGAACTTGATGTATAAACAAAAGCAATAGAAATCATGCACAAATTCCAGGGCACCACCTTTTCCATGTTTTCTGTCTGTCTCCTGGTCAAAGTAAACTTTGTTATGATTTTTCGTCAACTAAATTGCCCATTACAAAATACGGTAAAAAAAAGTTATTGCTCTTGTTTCGCAAGCAAGTCATAGCGCTTTTGCTTTTTTATTTTTGTATCCCGATCTGTGCATAAAAAAATAGAATAACGAGTAACGAGAAGCGGGAAAAATCACAGAGTCCTTTAGTTACGACTTGACAGATTTTAAGCAGTTTTCTACAAAATGCTCAGTTGTCGTGGCTACAGTTTTATCAATAAACAGAATTTCATAATTTTAGTTGTGTAACCAGGTGATACCAATTTCATTGTTGATTGTGCATAAAAGGTTTTGAATTTGGGAAGTTCCAAGTAGCAAATTATTCAAAAATTCGAGTAAATTGGGACTCGAGGCGTCAGCAGGATCATTTTGAGTGGTCACATGACACTAATTCAAATCCACTAAATTTGGACACATGTAATCGTAGGCTCAGGCTCAGACAAAATTGCAGAAGTACTACAGATTCCAGATGCAGGAGAAAATTACCAATTTGAGCCCATTTTTTATCGCCGAAAAATCATGACCGAGAATTTCAATTAGATTTTTTTAGCTACTTAATTCCATGGCAGCAGTATTTTCAATGGAGCGTCTAATTTCTGTGACCGCTTACAAGTGTGAAAATCCTCATTCTTTATTTCAGAGCCAAACATGAAACATGAGGATTTTTCCTCGGGCTCAAAATGAACCATTTAATTAAATTTCAGTAAGAGTGCAACAACTTTTATTGTTTTGAATGGAGCTCAGTCAATTTAATGACTATCGCAGAAAATCAGAAAGGAACTTTTTTTTTCGTCTCAAGTTGACTCATAAACAGAAACAATAAAACGGTTGCTTGACAAATCGGTGGCCTTAAAAATTGATGCCATTTCAGAAAATTGGCTACAATTTGCACAACTAGCGAAAACATAAAATTACAAAGCAAAATGAAAAATTTACAGTCAATTCCATGCGGAAATTATGGGTGAAAAAGGAAATGAACTCAATTTAGTTTTATGATTAAATCAAATTGAACAAGTTTTGGGATTGAACAAGTTGAAAATTAATTCTGAGGTTTTTTATTCGTCCTTTACATGTTCATTCACTTATCTTTTATTTTGTTGACACTTGAATTTGTGATTAAACTAGATTCTTGGCAATTTTGGTGTTTATTGATTGAAATGGATAAAAATTAAGTAAAAGTAAAATGTCAAGGTCAATGACGATGACGATGTCAAACCACTTGAAATTCCACATCAGAAATCAAAATCACACAAAGTTTTTTATGTGCAGAGATGGAAATGAAAAATTTAATGGATTTTTCAAGTGGTTTAAATTTTGGTTAGGGTTATCTCTTGCGGATTTTCATCTCTGATTTTGCCAGGGAGTATTTAGCTCCTTTCCACGAAGACCAGTAGACGCCCTGTCTAAATGGAACAGTTTCTCCCTTCTCAAAATAAAGTCCATTTAAATTGGAACGGCTGCAGTCTTTAAACTATTATACAAAAAAAGAGTCAAATGGAATTAACAAAAGTTTTAAAAGGATTCAAAAGGACAATATTTTATGCCACGTTTTGCTCATGAATATTTTTCAAACCGAGTTTGATTTTGAGTTTTGCTTCGCTTTGACGTTTAATTTATTTGTAAATAGTTTTATGTAAAATGAATTGTTTAAACGTTTACTCACCCAAAACCCGCCACCATATTCCGCCGCACAACCTCCATAACCCCAATTATCATTGTCCTTGTACATTGTCGAGAATTTCTGTCCATTGACAAAGGCCATGTCGTCTGGTAATGTTGAATCCCCAGAAAATCCCCCGAGTGTCAAACGATAGAAATCTGAGGCGCCTGAAATTGAGAAATTCGAATACTTCGCCCATCTTTTGTTCCCTTCGAAATCTTGCAGTTGAATTCTCAATTTCTGATCTCCGTTTTGAGTGAGGGCGTGAATATTCTCCAGTCCCAGCCAAAAATTACCATCCAGAGAGCCGAATCCATTTGAATATTTCGTCCAATTTTGATTGAATTGTTCTTTTGGACCTCTTGTTCTTTTTTGAATGATGGTCCATCCGCCGCCGTCAGTTTCAAAATCACAGAGAACTTCCAAACTCGTTCTGTTTCCATGGGGATTAATTGTTTGTTTTTTGGAACGGGCTGATGGCAAAATTCTCATGGCGTCTCCGCAATTTTGGAACGAAACATGAAGAGCGGACGAAATGTTATTTTCAAGTTGTGCAAACTTGAGACTCAGTGATTCAATCTGCTCTTTTAATTCTTGGTGGGATTTTTTGAGCTGTCGATTGTCGCTTTCAAGAGCCTCGATTTGAACAAGATGACCCTCAAGTTTTGACAATGAGGATGAGAACTCGGATTCGTATGTCCGGTGCATGGCGATGAGAACCAGAACAAAATTCAAGAGAAGGAAACAAAGAACCAAAATCACACCCATCTAAAAAAAGGAATAAAAATTACAAAGATTCAAAGCCGAGGAAAATTAAATATGAATTATTCTATGTGCAAAACTTGTGGGATAAATTTGTAGTCAAAATTCCAGACTTGAATCCAAATCATCTCACCTTCACCCGTTTGTTGCGCCTCTCTTTTTTTTCTTTTTCAGTGTGAGGAGTTTTTGACTTAAATCTGAATGCTTTTTTGGTGGAGTCCATATTTTCTCCAGCTGTTTGATGCGTAATAAAAATTGAACGTTGAATAATGAACACAAAATATGTATTGAGATTTTTAGAGACTTGAAGACTGGAGACTTGCAAAATCTCGAATTAAAACCAGAGTCAAGACAAAGGACAAAAACTTAAAATCTACAACACATAACAAAAGACGAGTTAAAAGGGGGAGTTTTTTGGCTGTCTTTTCGTGATTCATTTCCTTACAACATGATAAAATGCTCAAGTGCAAAAACAGGATGATAGAAAACAGGAAACTCGATGCTCACATTCTCGAATAAGTATTGGGAATTGAGAATCGGGAGGCCTGGAAGTTTAGTATTAATCCAAATGAAAATTATGCATGATAACTTTTATTCTAATCTTTTTACAAAGGAAAGAGCTTTATTGTGTTTTGGAAAACGAGAAAAATAAATACTTGTTGCATGAATTTGTTACAAAGTAATTATATAAAAATAATTCTAGCAGGACTTTTTACACTTTGATTTTTAAACTCTGAAACAGTGCATTTTTATTGCTTTTATTTAATTGGCTTTTACATAAAATTAATCAATACAAAGACTTTGCTTATCTTAGCTTCAAACATGAAGTATTAATAGAAAGTACAAATTATTATTAATTTTAGATAAAAAAATATTGATGTGGCAAAAAGTCTCATCATTAATTATTAATTCAATATCAGCCGAGAATAATTTTAATAAATGGATCCAAACTTGTAAAAAGTAGAGACATATCAGCTTGAAGAACAATATAAAAATAATTAGTAATGATCGTACATGATTGAAGCTGGGTTTTCTCGGATGTGCTGAGGCAAAATCTTGACAAAAATAGAATTACGAAGTTGATTTTCCATTTCTCCCAAGTAAAACTTGATCTGAAGACGACTTAAATCTGTAGACACAGGAAAAGAAACAAAACACAAACCAAACAAAAATTAGGTAAATATTATACAAAAGAAAAAAAAAGTAAATTTATGTTCAACACTCATACACACTTACAATTAGGACACTTTTAAAAAAATTGCGAAAAGGACAAAAAAGAAATTACCTTTCAAGTCTGAAATAGATGGATTTTGTGGTTCTCCTCGTCTCGCCTCCTCCAGAGAAATTCCTTCATCCAGTTTTGTTTTGATTTTTTGAATAGATTCTTGGGAATAGCCAGAAAACAAAGAATCCACAGCCAATGAATTATAATTTTCATTTGCCATATTCAAAAAGAATTTGAGAGTTTTGAGTCCTTGAAATCGAGTCCAAAGAACCCGAGCCGCTTTTGAGAAACCACCTCCAAAATATTCAAGTTTAAGAATTGTGATATTTGGACAAAGTTGACTAAATCTCTCCAATAAATTTCCAGTTTCCATGGGATTCAGAATTTCAATTTCGAGCTGACGGACATTTGGAAGAGAGTTAATGCCTTTGAAGCAATGATTCATATTTTTCATAGTTAAATGCCACAGATGTAATTTTGACAAAGTATTTGGACTGGATTTCAGAGCATGATGAATGTAATTAATTGTTGATTTTTCATTTTCCGCTGAATTAGATGACAAAATAGGAATAGCACTCAAGTCCTCGAGTCGAAGATTCTTCATAAGATCCAGAGGAAGTAAATCACTTTGAGAATTAAAAAGAATGTCCAATTTTTTGAGTAAATGAGGTTTTCCACATTTTTGCAACCATTCAAGATGTTTAAATTCTTTCCATGTGGGAAATCGACGAGGTTGTGGATCCGAAAAGGAAATTTCTTTTACATTCGGTGTATTATTCAAGAGATCTTTTATGAAAGCATCAAAATTTCCAAAACCTTGATTCCTCGTAATTTCAATAGATTTCAGATATTGAAGAAATGATTCACTTTGTTTGTTGATATTTTTAGTTGAATCAAATAAATCTAGCTTGTTCAACCAATAATCACCACCGATTCCCAAATGTTGGATATTTGGAGCAAATTTCAAGAGAAGTTCCCAAAATGTTTCAAAATTTTTACAATCCTGTTTTTTGATATCGACAGTCAGGAATTTCATATGAGGACCACAAGTTGAAAGAAATCGAGTGATTTGAGACTCATTTAAATAATAAAGATCCTTCACAAAGAAACGAGAGAATGGACAAGGACGTTGACGATGAATTTGAGCTTCAGACGGAGAAAAGCATTTCAAAAAAGTACCAAAAAATCCTTTTTTCACTGTTGTACAATGAAAAGTCTCCACTCCAGGAGATTTGTGTAATTGGACAATGAGCGGTGAATCACGAATGTTTTTTGTTTTATCTTGTAGAAGGAAACAACAAATTTCGTTCCATCGAGAGTTTAAAAGTCGATATTTGACCAATTCTTGCTCATCAAAATAGCTGAGAATCTCTATTAAAATCTGTATTATGAAAATAGATAAAATATTACAAAAAATCCATTACGTTTTAAATGACTATATTATTATTATCATCATCATCATAAAATTCATAAAATAGAACAGAACAAAACCAAAGAATTTTAATAAAATATATTATTATTGGAAGAGAAACAAAAACATCCAAAATATTATTGAAAAGTTACATTACTTCATTTGGCAGTTTGTCCATGTCAGAAAGCTCATTGTCACTTGTTTCATCCTCACTTTTGTCAACACCAACTTGTTCCTCGTTTTCTATTGGCTTGTCATGGAGTTTTGCAACCTGGACAAAATGAAATGCCATAAACACATTTTAACTATTATTATTATATTGACAAATAGTACACATATTAAACTTATTATGACCAAATAAATGAAAAGAAATTACCTTTTTTGCTTGTAGCGTTTCCATTTTAATCCACTTTTTTCAGCTGGTCAAAATTGTATGAATGATCCAAATAAAAGAAGGAAGCAACGAAAATAATCAAAGTTTATGATCTCCAGTTTTAGTTATTAAATGTAGTTTAATCAAATTCTATCAAATTGCGACGTAATTTATATTTAATTGTAATCGTAATCCAGACAAAAAAATAATTCACAAATCAGAAATCGTCAAAATTTGAAATCTCCCTCTCTCTCCCAGAATTTTATCCTTGCTGAAAATATTTTTTTTTTCTCTAATGCATTTATAAAATAAAAATTAAACTCACTTAAATTACTTACAGTTAAAATTATATTGCAATAAAGACAAAAATTTTGTTGTCTAAATCCGCAATAATTATAAGAATTTTATTAATCTGTATTGAAACATGCAACAACATAAACTGTCAAATAAATGATGTTTTATTTTATTTTTCATATCGTTTCATAAATTTTTATTTGTCTTCTTTCCTTCTTCAATCTTTCTCTTCTTTATTTATTTCTTGTCATTCAACAAAAAGTACACAACCAAAATCCGTTGTACGATGAATGTAAATACATTTCAATATCTTTTTATCCTGATGAAAGTCGTATGATACTACAATGAAAATATTCAATAAAGTTAAAAATCCTCACTTCGTGAGGATTTTGTATCGCCTTCAAAGCATAAATGCTTAAGGCTCCGGATGCGAAGCTGGCTGCAAAAATATATCATCGTGTCTGCCCGCCGTAACATAACTTCGACCGTCCACTACACACCCAATCCTAAAACGTTCCCTTTTGTCCCCTTACATAAACGTTTTAAAAACGTTTTTGTCCCCTTTTGTCCCCTTAACGTATCAAACTCACTTTAATCGCAATGACCTAATCTCGTTTAACTTTAATTGTAGTAAACTAATCTCATTTAACTTTAATTGCAATTAACTAATCTCATTTAACTTTAAGTGTAGTTAACTAATCTCGTTTAACTTTAAGTGTAGTTAACTAATCTCAATTAACTGTAATTGCAATTAACTAATCTCATTTAACTTTAAGTGTAGTTAACTAATCTCGTTTAACTTTAAGTGTAGTTAACTAATCTCAATTAACTGTAATTGCAATTAACTAATCTCATTTAACTTTAAGTGTAGTTAACTAATCTCATTTAACTTTAATTGTAGTAAACTAACTGTTGTTAAACTTAATTATGGTATATATGCAAGTGTGCATTTGTATGTCCATGTAAATGTACATATGTACGCATGTTTATGTGCATGTCCATATGAATGCATATGTGTACATATGTGCAGCATGTCGACGCCTAGCGTACTCATTCTGTCGACAGACGGACGGACGGACACGACGATTACAATAGTCTGCTTCGCATCCTAAAAAGCAAAGTAAAAATGCGTGGTCAAGAATTCTAGAACAGCAAATGATTTTTACACAAGGCATTTCATGACAGGGTCACAAAATATGAAATCAATAATAAATTCCATTTCACACCTTTCTAAAGTGCATCTTGTTTTGACAGCTCACATAATAAAAAGACAATGATGATGAATTTACACATAAAAGAATTCCCCATTGTCAACAAAACAGAGATTTTACATATTTACACATTACATTTTAAATCAACTTTAAATGAAATTGGCAATCATCAGTTTACACTTTACACAAGCTCCAATTCTTCTTCACCAGCTCGTTTGAGATGAGGCAGGAATTTGAATGCAAATTCTTCACTGATCCACGTCAACTTCTCCCTGAAGAAATCCATTAGATCCAGTAGTTTTTCCCCTGAATACGCATTGATTTTCAGCGTTTTCAAATCTACAAAAACAATACACACATTATTTTAGCACACTTTCAATTAAATTCTGAGATCTGAGATTGTTCATTTAAAATGGCTCGACTCATTTTTCAAGGAAATGAGACTGAAATTTGAGTTTACTTGTCATGTCCAAAATTGAGGGGTGTTCTCTTTCTGCCACCAAGTCCAACGTCGACTGTGGAATGTCCACTGGAACTCCATATTTTTTCAGTGTTTTCTTGGCCTCCATCATTTCACCAAGACGTCGACAATTCTCCAGGGAAATTCCAGTAAAACACGAGTCCAAAGCCAAAGAACTATTTTCTGGCAAATCCACATCAATGTCAAACTCCAGAGACTCGAGTGCATTTAAATCAGTCCAAATGGCTCGGCCGACGGGCCCAAAGTTGAGTTCTGGGCTCAAATTGTCTTTCTCTATCTGAAATGCTAAGAGGTTTGGACAGAGCAAAGCTATCTTAGAAATGGCCGGACCATCCAAATGAGACTCCTGCATTTCCAGATTTTTGACACTCGGGAGTCGAGGAATGTCCTCCTCTCGCGGGAAACCACAAGACCAGCCCTCCACATTCAAATCCAATTCTAAAACAAGAGTCATGTTGAGAGAGAAACAAAAGAAGGAAGAAAAAGTTGAGTATTTAGCAATTTAGGAGCCCATGAACAAATGAAGAAAGAAAATATGGCTATAAATACTTTTGGCCCCTCCAAACCTCACATTTGAGCCTCCTTTCATTTCAGAAGAGGCCTCCATGTTTTGGCCTCCAAAAATTACATCGAGGCCTCCTTTCATGACAAAAGGGCCTCCCTCAAAAAATTCAAAAATGGCCTCCAAAAACATTACATTACATTTGGGCCTCCAAATAAATCAAAAGTGGCCTCCCTCGTGAAATATTTTTGGCCCCCCAAACATTACAAAAAGGCCTCCATTTAAAAAATTTGGGCCTCCAAACATGACATCCTTCTTAAAAATGTGGAAAAACATACAAAAATCAAGTTTCACCATACGCAGACTAAAAAATATTTTTTTCTGCATTTAAACTGACAAGAAGCTCAAGTCAAAATCAGTCAAATACTCTTTCACTTCCTTCCAGCTTACTAACGTTGTATAAGCATGGCGTAATATTTTCTACCAAGGATTTTCTGTAGATAATGATCATTTACTAACGTAACTTGTCCCAATATATTTGATTTTTTTACGTTTTTCCACATTTTTAAGAGGGAGGCCCAAATGTTTTAAATGGAGGCCTTTTTGTAATGTTTGGGGGGCCAAAAATATTTCACGAGGGAGGCCACTTTTGATTTATTTGGAGGCCCAAATGTAATGTAATGCTTTTGGAGGCCAATTTGGAAATTTTTTAGGGAGGCCTCTTCTGAAATGAAAGGAGGCCCAAATATAAGATTTGGAGGCCCAAAAATATGATGTGCCAGAAAATATCATGTACACTTTTAAAACAAACCCAATTCAGATACAGCTGGGAAAATGTCCAAAGATCTGACCCCAGCAGGAAAAAACGGGTTTGAAGAATCCGCTTCCGCTTTATCTTCAGATCCGGATTCGGATTCGGATGGAGAAGAATCCGGATTCTCTAAAATTTGCAAGGATCTGAGATTTGTGAATGCGGATTTTGGGAGCCGAAACCCCGAACTTTTTAAAAACCCAATTGGTGGCATCCCCAATTTTCTCAGAGTTTTTTTACTGGATTCCAAGAGATTGGAAAGGAAATTTGAGGTTTCTGTACAATAATTCCAGTCCTTTTTATTCACTTCCAAGTTCAGAAATAATGTGTCTAATTTGAACACTTGAGGCGGATTTGGGTAATTCGTGTGATTTGCTACATCTTCTTCTTCTTGTTGTTGGCTGAAGTGTTTGATGTCAGAAAGGAGTTGCGGAGTGATAAAAATCATACATTGTTGCAATAGGCCAAGTTTTCTCGTAGAGTAGAGAAGCCGAAACATGTCAATTGTGAACTCAGGGCTGTCGTGATACAAGTAAATTTTTTGTAAACTGCTTTTGGCAGCATCCA
>JAQGBI010000882.1:0-12329 GCA_034698325.1 Sminthurinus elegans | reverse complement strand
GAGAACCATAAGAAAACATTTTTCATGTTTTACGAATATGCTTGACCTTTGACCTCTTTATGCACCATCTAAACGTTCACCAATATTTCTGAAATTTTACAGGTACAACACCCTTAGGTATAGGTATGATTTGAGCGAAGGGCCCGAAACATTCCGCCACTTTTTACTTTTTTGAAGCACCCTACTCATGAAACATGAAAAAAGCAAGAATCAACACAAGAACAAAGCAGCTTTTTTATTCTAATGTATTTTCACTTGACTTAGAAAAAATTCCCACGTCTAAAAACTGACACTCATTTTTGTATTTTGTATTTTTAGAATTGTAATCCCGTGAAAGCTTTCCTCCGGGCTGGAAATCCAGATAAAACGGACTTTTTATAAAAATAAAAATCTAAATCGCGGCAAAGCCCGATTTCAAAACTCGCTAAATGAATTCTTGATCCAATTTTCATTTTCATTTAAGATGGTACTTTTTGCTTGTTTATTTTATGTAATGCATTATTTCTTTTTTCCTTTTTCTTCTGCACCACAACTTTTTAAGGAGGCAGGTGGACTTTGTCAGTTTCTTTTGATATTCTCCCTCTTGTAAATTCACCGTGACAACCAAACTTGAAAGGAGTTCCAAGGAAAGGACTACAAAAATCAACGACTGTGTCTGCGCAAGAACTTTTATAAAATTCATATTCAACTGAATAAAGGTGAAGGAAAATTCTACTTTGGTATTCAGAATTTTTTTGATTGAATCAAAAATCAAACCCCACCAAAAACAACTAGTACGCTTCAAAAAGTGCATACGAAGCTATAGAAAAACGCACCAAAACAAAAATTCAAATAGTTATGGGCATTGGCATTTTTACCTATGTATCAGAACATGTCTAATGTCTAATTGTGGCAAAATACAAGTTGAAAAAGGAATGAGTCAAATGTACAGTTTTTTTTACAGTTTTTTTATTTAGTATGTTTTGTTTTAGAAAATGACAAAAGAAGTAAAAGGCAGATTTGAATTCAATAATTAAAAGACAACTTGTCCCTTGTCCCTTGTCTTGTTAGACAAGTTGATGATTGGTGATTGGTGATGCTGGTTCACTCGTGCTCCCTTTAGGAGAATTGTAACCGCTCGGGCAACCGCAATACCAACCAGCAAACAATTTGTAGGTCGAGGTGCATCCTTTTCCCTCTTGTTCAGTCGTACATTTGTCACCTACAAAATGTGCAATGCGATATGTACACGCCATGTTAGAGTGTAAACTATTTAAACAATACATTATTCAAAACTTACCAGTCAGCCAGTAAAAGTTCAAACATGTGAATAGCCATGCTTAAGTTTTTCAAACTCACCGTTTGCTGTCCCAAACATGGACAAAGTGACGAGGGCCAAAAGGGCAAAAATGTAAACCAGATTGGAGGAACTCATCTTGACTGTATTTGATTCTTGACGGCGGTTGATTCTTGATTCTTGATTTTTGATCTACAGATGAAAAAATTTAAGCAGCGGCTTTTGAAAGCTTGCAGTTACTTGACAAAAACTCTATTCAGTTTTTGTGCCTCGTCTGTCGTCTCCTTTGTCCTGTTATTTTATCCACAGTTTTTCTATCATTACGATTCATTTCATAGCAAAAAACAAGGTGGGACAAGAAAGAATAATGACTGTAATTAAGATGATTGTCAATTGTCGATCATTTCCTGTGGGTAATTTCTGTAGATGGTTCATGAAGCCCAGGCACAGAAGGAAAAATTCTACATTAATGTTTTAAGCTGTTGTAATTCTGTTTACTTGAACTACGGATACGTAAAATGTAAAATGTCTCGTGATAACTTTATTCCGTCGCAACTCATGATGATGATGATCATTTATCTTAACCTTGCATATTTTAGACATTGTAAGTATTGAATTGGGGTTTTATGTCATCAACTTTCCATCAATTATGTTAATTATCCATAGGTATTTAATGATATTGACAAAAAACTAGAATTTTTTTCAGGGTTTGCTCCATCAAAATCCAAATATAAAAACAAGAAATTTCAATTTCTTGCAGCGCCGGTCTTCGGCGTGGTTTTCGGTGCCCCACGCTGACTCCAAGCAAAATCAATTTTTTTCTCATGCCACTGTACCAATAAAATATCAATGGATATATGGTATTATGTAAAACGGCGAGTGTCTTCAAAAAAATAACCAAGCTTTTTTGTATCTCATTTCTGTTGAGAAATATTTCCAATATTTATTTCATATCTGAACATTGAACATCCTCGTACAAAGCGGTCGTGCCCATCTTAAAATCCGAAAATTCAGAAAAAGTAGAAAATTCAAAAAAAGTTGGCGTGTAGTAAATAGTTACTCTAGCTTTTTGGATTCTGAGTACTGGATTCTGGATTGACCAGCTCCAGCTCCAATGTCTTTATTTATGCATAAAAAAGCGGCCAAGTAAAAAGTAAAAACATGTTGCTGATATAAGGCAACACGTGTTGTCTGAGACTTTTTTGCACGTAAATTATTCAATAAAATTAAAACAAACAGAAATGAGTACTTGTATTTTTATTGAATAATGAATATTGAAAAAAGAACATTAGATGAAATTTTACATAAATTTGCTACAAGACAAAACATGAGCTCATTCTTGAGGTTGTGAGTACAAAATTAAAACTAAGGGGGTGTACATTGAACACAATCCTGAGCTGTGTCACAAGGAACCGTGATGAGTGGCCGTCCTCCGGGTGCCTCTCCGCATCCTGGACATGGACAAGGAGGTTTGGAAGGATTCAGACAGGAGCGACAGGGTTTGTTGCCGTCACAAACTGGCCCAATTCCGAAACCAGGGGGCCAACATCCTTTACAAGGGCAGGCAGGGAGACATTGAGCACACGGGACAGTGCCGTTGCAAGCTGGCCCAAGTCCAGCCTCAGGGGGACACCCAGGGCATGGGCAGGGCATGAGCCGTTTTTCTTGTTTTTCTTCCGAACCCCCGCCAGTTTCCTAGAATTTTGAGAATTTAAAGAAAAAACAATTTGTTTTTTTGTGCTTGAAAAAAATTACAAAAGTGATGTGAGAAATTTGCTATGTTTTACTCACCAGACCAAAACAAAAACCAGCAGAGGCAAAAATGTAAAAAAGAATAAATGAAACAAGAAACGCTCCCTTCACTCCTGTAAAATTTTGACCAGTCATTTTCTGTCGAGTGTCAAAAATCAACAACAAAGTATTATTTATTATTCGTGAGATGTAAAATTATTGTCATGTGTTTAAAACAATAGTGATAGAAAAGCTCTTGACACTTTCAATGGTCAAAAAATAATGAAGACAGAAAGGAAAAAACATGCAGTAAAAAGGACGAGTTGGACTTTTTCAAAAATGTGTAGCGTCAGCAGAATTCAGAGTTTAGAGTAGAGAAAGGAATTTGGATTTGGAATTTCCGTACTCAGCGGATTAAAAAGGATTAGAATTTATTTTTACTTGTAAGTACAAACAGAAATAAACACAAGTTTTTTCAACTCGTAAACATGAAAAATGTAAAAGTCAACACAAGAACAAAGCAGCTTTTTTATTCTAATGTATTTTGTATTTTCCCTTGACTTAGAAAAAATTCCGATGTCTAAAAACTGACACTAATATTTTTAGAATTATAATCCCATGAAAGCTTTCCTCCGGGCTGGAAATCCAGATAAAACTGACAGTTTTCTCCACGGGGGTTTTAAGTTTTAAATTTAGAATGTATCAAAAACAAAAGGACATTTCACGGCTAGAAAATGTTCAAAATAAAACAGGAAAAAACAAAAGTCCCTGCACCCACAAATTTCCCACCATTCTCTCTTCAGCTTTCTCTGCAACACAATCTGAGTCAACTGTCTCCTTTTTTCTCTTTTTGTTTCTCTGGTTTTGGACTTTGAAATTTTCATAATATTTTTAGAACAAGAAGACACAAAGCAAAATGTTGACATGCCTTCGCTATTTGATTTTAGCCGTCCTCGTTCTTATTTTGACGGTGATGAACAGTCAAAAGACATCTGCGGCGCCCGAAAATCAAGTGAGTTTAATATTTTATACAACTTTTTAAATCGGGAAAACTAAATTAAAAAGTACAAAATTTTAAGCCTCTCATGCTTATAATTTAATTTATAATTTCTCTTGTTTTAATTAAAAGGTCCAAGAGGTTCAAACCGCCTCTGTTGATGTTGAAGAAGATTCCAGCCGAAACTCAACTTCGACATGCCTTCCTCCCGGACAACGCTGCAGAAAAACTTGTGACTGTTGTCAATACGACAGGGACAGGAAATGGTTCGAATGTTTAAGACATCCAGATGGGGTGAAATACTGTGTCTCCACCCACCTTCCCCCCCTTCCTTGCCCACCCAGGGTGGTTCCCTGCACGCCCGTAGATGGCGTATGTGCAAAGGCTTGCGATTGCTGCCAAAAGGACAAAGCCGGAAAACCACAAGAGGTCACATGTCAAAAGGAGACTAACTCGACGACTTTTCCAATGCCTGAAATTGAAACTGGAGTTGGAAAATGTTATGCATGGCCCATTATAATTGTTGACTGCTCCCCGCTCATCCCTGCTATTGGACCTTGATCAAAATAGAATGGAGAATAATGTGCAAAGAGAAAACAGATGACAGAGGCAAACGTTTTGAAGAACCGTCCCAATTTTATTTTAATGTTTCTTTCCTTTCAACTTTTCACCTTCAATACAAAAACTTTGGCAAAAAGTAAAAGTATTTTGAATTATTTCTTCATTTTGAATTCACCCGCAAAATCTCATTAATCATAAAGAGGGAAAGCCTTTGAAATTAAAATTCATCCCTTTAATTTATTTTCAAGTTGATTTGTACACATTTTCATAGTTTACAGTAAAATTAGTCGACTGTTGTGTTATTTTTAGTTTCATTCCCTTTTTTAGCCGCGCTTCGCAAGGGCGAGTTTTAGCCCGGCCGCAGGGCGGTGAAGGCCTTGTTTATCTACATGAAAAATAAAAATGGCGGGATATTTTAGTTTTTGAAATGGCAGATTTTTACAAAATTAATTACAAATTGAAATGAAAAAGCTTACCATCTAATTTCAAAGGAATTGTGGTTTCTGCACAAGTTTGGATTTCAAAAGAGTGGACGAGATGAGCCACAGCTGCTTTGACTTCAGTGAGGACGAATCTCATGGCGATGCACCTAAAAATAATTTACTTACATTTTTCATTCTAGTTTTCAGTGCAAAACTTTTGATTTACAGTAAACTTTTAAAGTATTTTGCAAGCATAAAAAATTACGATCGAGGTCCAAGTCCAAAAGGCATGTAAACATATGGATGTCTCTTGGCCTTATTTTCTGGGGTGAATCTCTCTGGGTCAAATTTCTCGGGATTTGGCCAGTGCTTCGGATCCTTGTGAAAAGCAATAATTGGGAAGGCGACCAAAGTGCCCACAGGCAGCTTCAATTCCTGGTATTTTCCATCACTACTGGCGGGAATAGTGTATTCTTTTGTGACTAGTCGATCATATCGCGGAGAGGGAGCATAAAGCCTAAGACACTCCGAGATGAACATGTCCATATAGGTCATCTTAACCACACCGTCATAGGTCACTTTTCCATCCTCTTCGCCCACAATTCGGTCAACTTCCTTCCTCAATTTTTCCTGCATCTCGGGGTGAATGGCTAAGTGGTAGGCGGCGACGCTCATGAGGGATTCTGCGTAAAAATCATGGAAAATACAAAATAAAGAGTAAAATTTACCACGGTTACCATAGAAACCACTCAAGAAACATTTTTTATGACTTGACCCTATTTTTAAGGTCATGTGACCTCTGACCTGTATTAACAAATCCAGCAATGAAAAAGACGAATCCATTGGCCTTCACAAAGAGGTCAGTGATTTGAGCACTTTTCCCGCCCTTTTGAATTTGAATTTTAGCATCCCGCTCAAAATCCGCAAGGGCGTCCTGACCATCACCATCCCCATCTTCATTTTCATTGTCTTCTTTAAGATCCTGCTTTTGAGCCTCAACCATGAGCTGGAGGAAATCCGAGGGTCCACTATTTTTCCCGCCGCTACTGCTATTGTAATTTTCCCGCCGGGCATTCAAAGCACGAGTTGTGATTGAATTAAAGAACTCTTTGCATTCCTTTGGAAAGAAATCAATTTGAAAGAGTTCTGCAAATCTTGGGAGGGTTTGAGATATCATTAGTTTTATCCCACGAATTATGCCAATGTCTTGGAAAATCATGCCCATTTTGAAGAACAGCGACTCCTCATCCGTCAAGCACTGACTGTCCACGCCAAAAGCTGTGGAGCCGATTACGTCCATTGAGAAACGACCAAAAGTTTCCCGCGTCTCAATCACATTCAAATTCCCGCCCTTTTTCTCGCCTGTCCTCTCAACATAGTTGGCGAGATCCTTTGAGGATTTTTCAAAATGGGCAAACATCCGCCGCATCTTTCCACTTGTGAATGTCGGCGTGATGGCGGCTCTCATCGTCTAAAAACGCAAAAAACATTAGGAATCAAAATTTGATTTTTCTTTATTGTTAAAAAAACTATAGAAAAAAATTAGAGCATAGAAAATACAACGCACTTTCCAATGAGCGCCTTTCATCATGGGGATGAATTCATCATTCATCTCTCGATCCAGATGAAAAGGATTCCGATTGACAAAGTGGTCAAAATCTTTGACAGTGATATTTTTGACGAGTTCCGGATCTCGTATCAAAAGGGCGGGAGTCCCAAATTCCGCATAGCCGATGTAAGGAGCATCTGGAAATTTATTGTAGCGAGCAATGTCCAGATCATGAATCGGGATTTTACCCAAAAGAGCATTTATCCCATGAGGAACTTCCGGTCCAATTGCAACGGGGACACCTCGCTTCCGCCAATACTCATAAACTCGGTTGAAATAAGCATTGAGAATTTGCCACCCGAGGAAAAAGACCACAGGAATCCCCGCCAAAATATAAATCCACATTTTTCTTCACTCTTTTACTGCGTACAATTTTTACACTTTTAATTTAGACTGGAATAAAAATAGTTTTTATTTTTTATTTTATCACTTTTATTTTTTGGCATTTCACATTTCAACAGGAAAAAATTTATTGTCATTAAAATGTTTCTCAATATTATTTTACGAATACGAAAAAGAATCTAAAAGTATTTAAATTAGTAACAAAACAAATAAAAGTTCAGCTCGACCGTCAATAATAATTATTAATTATTAATATTTTATATTTGACTGTATTTACTTGGTTTCAAAATTATAAACTGAAATTGGACACTCAAAGTTTAAACTTGCAACGAATTGAACATATTCAAATTCAAATTCAAAGTCAAGTGCAAGAGTAAAACACAACATACAAAACAGATGAGGAGTTTACCATGCACAATGTCAAAGTGATAGCAAATCCCATAATTTGTTCTGACAATCTGAAACTTGCTATCTCAACTCAAGGCCAAAGATTTATTCATCCAGAATCCAGAATCCAGAGTCCAACACAAAACACACACTCAAAGTCAAAGTCAAACTAATAGTCCCACTTGCATTCCTTCTTCGTTTGAGCAAGAGAGAAGATAAAATATAAATATTATACATTGCAAGTACACAGGATTGAGAGCTGAGAGTGAGAGAGTGAGAGCTTGGGTATGGACTTTACATAATGACACAAGTACGACATTCATTATATTTACATTTCATCTTGTGCGCTTTTCACTCCCCATACATTTTATGCACGCTACAAATCAAACAGTAGACACATGAAATATTGATACAAACAATGTGAAAAATCACAGAGTTCATTACTTGAAATTTCAACCGTTTAAGCGCTGTTCTGATAAAATTTCAAAAAAATTCCAGAGGCTGTGGTGAAAGTGTGTACTTTCCACATGTACGTCATCCTGCGTACACATGGAAATGTAATATTGAATAAATACGCGCTTTGCATTTGTGTTTTGTGATGTTGATTCATGATTCTTTGAAAATTCAAATACTTGTCCAAAGTCTAAAATCCAGAATTTAAAGCAGTGGAATTTTCTCTGAATCAACTCATCAATTCATTTCACATTCAATTTTCAATTTATAATTGCTTGCTAGAAGGAGCCCGTGTTTACCTAAAGTTTTCTACATGTCTCTCTTTGTTGTCACAGTCAATTTTCTGCGTGTTGTATCCCAAACGCGCCAATTATCAAGTATAATTCAAGGTATTTAAGCAAATTAAATAGGCTCCACTCTTGTTCATGAATCAAGGACTACGGCTGTGGTTGTCGCTGTGGCTGGAAAATGAAGCCAATATTGATACACGTTTGTTTAATTGCTGTGAAAACAGCTTTATTTCCTTTGGTAGACATTTTCACTTGTAGTTTTCCCTTGATTCCTGGATTCAATAACAAAGTTAAATTTGAATTTACAAAATTTGTGCACATGTAAAACACCCACATTCAAAAATTATTGTCTTTGCGACGCGGAAAATAATAATTTTTGTGTCTTGGTTCAGTATTTTAAAACAGGATTGAGCATTGAGTATTTATCCATTTAAAATAATTGGACGGCGGAGTGTGTACAATGTACAATGTACAAGTACAAATTTTGATATTTTACTTAACTTGCTTCATCCTCCGCTTCCCTTTTGTCGACATTCAACTTGTGAAATTGAAAAGCAAAAGAACTGAGAAAATGGAACAAAACTCTGAAATTTTGACGTATTACAAACAGAACAGAAATGAACTGGAAAATTTGTCGGGGTATCCAGATTTAATTCAAGTGATTACAAAATCAAAAGTGCAAAAAATGGCAAAAGGTGAAGAAATTCCCGGATTTCCCCAAAAATGCAAGTACAAGTACAAAATTGGTCTGAGAGAATTAAAATACTGTTTATACTTGGTCAAGTTTTTGGGGTGGCTCAAGTTTTTCCCTTTTGACGTGGACCCAAAAATGGGAAAAGTGACCTCTCAAAATCACAAGGTCAACAGAGGTCAACAGAGGTCAAAGTTTGAAAAAGTTTGGACGAGAGTTTGTTTTCTAATGTGGAACACTTTGCTCATTTTTCGCCTGGTTTTGTTAAATCTAATCGTTGTTCACGAAACCGTAACCTTGGCAACAAAGTTTTCAAGAGGATTAGGTCAACTGAGTCTTCTCTGTATAATGGCCTTTATCTTCACTTTGGACTACTTGGAATACATTTCGGTGATGATACTTCAGCCGTCTAATCATATTCTCCTATTGAATGGGCTGTTGAAACCACTGGGCCAAAGTCAAGGTCAAGATCAAGAGGTCACTGAGGTCAAAGTTCACGGTGACCTCAAACATCGCTGGTCAAAATATTCTATGAGAGAAGTCTACTTGATATTTCTTCCCTTCTCCATCCTGAGTTTTGTCCTGGTGAATCCGATTTTGACGATGCTTCATCCCTCCTCGCCCCTCCTTTTGACCTCATGGACAGAGGTCACAGGTCACCATACAAAAATTGACACTTCTGTAATATTCCCAGTATTGGCCTGTTTGGACATCCTCTCTTGGTTCGCCTTTGTCTCCTGGGCCTTCTACAACATATTCTTTCTCCTCTTCTTTCCCATCCGAATTAAAGAAGAAATTAGGAAAACGCACAGCTGTATGAAAACGGCCATAGGGGGCGCAGATGCAAGGTCAATGTCATCGCTAAAAGGTATAAAATTCCTCATCCTTGTTTTCAACCGTAATTTCTCACTCGTCATCTTCTACCACAAACTTGTTTGCTTGGGGTGCGGAATCCTCGGCGGTTTCGCGGCTATAAAACTAATGCATAAAAATCCCGCGGTTGCTGCGGTTTTGGCTACTATTTTTGTGGAGGGAATCCTTGCATTTGTCATGCCACTTGACAGGGCCCATGAAGTTTCACAGAGGACCGGGCATCTGAAAAGAAGCATCCTTCAAGCGCAAGGTCAGGATCAAGGTCAAGGTCAAAGGTCACTCAATGACATTTTTGGTACATCCATAAATCCACGGATTGAAATGGCGCTAGTGAAAAGAGAATTGAGGTCAATTCAACGACTCGGGATGAAATGTGGGAGTTTCCATATTTTGGAAAGAGAAGCAACGCTCATTTACATTGGTTTTGTCATTGAGAAAATTGTTAATCTTCTTCTTGCATTCAACTAAAAAAATCTAAAGCACGTAACTGAAAAAGCGTTCATTGGGTACAAAATTAAAACTGTTCAATTAAACTCTGAATTTTATTCAACCTCAACTTAATTTCATTTCATTTATTTCATTACATTCATTTTCAAACTTTGTGCTTTTCATAAATGCCAAAGTTCAAAAAAAAAACGTGCAAATTTTCGATTTTCCATGACAACTTTTGACATTTACTTTAATTGGAAATGTAATTGCGGTGGTTAAATTTTCCAATTTCCAAACTATAATTTGCCTGCAATTTACTTTTAAACACACAAAGAGAATACAAAAGGTGTAGAATTTTCTCTGTATCAATTTATAATTGGAGGCTTTGATAATTGTCGAGTAATTTCGTGGAATGTTGACATGAAACATTTTCTTTGAATTTCATTTCACGTCAATTTTGTCACCTTGTTTCACACACGAGCTCATTTTAAAGACCAATTTTCGTGAAATTCAAATTAAAATTACCATGGAAATTGACCTAGTTTTATATTCTAAATGACTGGCGTTTAAATGAATCGTGTCCATTGGAAATGTTGTGCAGAAAATGAGTTATTTGCATATTTGATATTTGAGTAGTGTGAAGAACAAGAAGTAATTACTTTGAAAATTTCAAAATCGTAACTTGATTGCAACTATTATTTTAAAAATGATTAAATTTAAATTTCTCATGTAAAATATAGCGTGCGGTAAGCACGTGAGTGGGATTTTTCGCATTTCAAATTCCAAACTTGTTCTTGCTGGAGAACTTTTCTTTTCTTTTCTCAAACACTTGAGAATTTCTCTAAAAATATAAAAATTTAAATTTTGGTTGACTGAGAGCTTGACAAAAAATTTTATACTTTTAGTTTTTTCAAGCTTTGTCAAAGGTCTAAAATTTTGTTTTTGCTTTGGTTTTATTATTTATGACCTTCTCAAAATCCTTAATTCAATACAAAAATTTAAAAAAGAATAAAAAATAAAAAATACTTGAACTGGAATAATTGTCCAAAACCTGGACCCTGGAAAAGTTTAAAGAAAATGGAAGGTGACTTTGAAATTTTGGAGGTAAATTTAGGGAGTTTTCGTCAAGCGGCAACCAAAGTCAAACTCCATACCAAAATCCAAAGTAGTTTTAAAGAGTACAAAACGGACTTTGAGTACAAAATCACGCTAAATGAAGTAAAATATTGTTTGAAAGTGGTGCAAATTTTAGGCTGGCTCCATTTTTTCCCCTTTGACATAAATCCAAACCCAAGTGACGGGGAAGCGACCTTCACAAATACAAATACAAATCAGAGAGGTCAAAGGTCACGATGTCAACAATTTTGGGCAACTGCTTGTCGTGGACTGTGGAACACTGTGATAATGTTCCGTCTGGCTGTGTTGAACACGTCTGTAATCCTTGAGCTAGTGATGACACTAACAAATTCCAAGGGCATCTCACAAAATCTCGGTCAACTCAGCCTTCTCAGTTTATTGACCTTTGCCTTCAATTTCCTTTATTTGGAGTATTTCTCAATCATGATTCTCCAGCCGGGCAATCACATTCTCCTCATGAACGGACTTTTGAAACCTTTGACCTCAGGTCAACAGGACGAGGTCAAAGGTCATGGTGGTTTAAAATGGTGGAAGCAGTCACTGAGAGAAATCTACATGATTTTTTCCCCTTTCCTCATCATTAGTTTCGTACTTGTGAATCCTGTCATGACCATCCTGTATCCGTCATCCCCGCTCCTATTGACCTCTTGGACCGAGATCACAGGCCAATTTATGAATATTCACCGCGCGACTATATTCGCCATCTTGGCGAGTTTAGACGTCCTTTCTTGGCTACTTATCCTATCTTGGGGATTTTACATGATATTCATCATCCCTTTCTTCCTGATTCGGGTCAAAGAAGAAATCCAGCGGACTTATCAAGTCCTACGACTCACTAAAGACCAAGACCAAGAACAATACCAATATCAAGATGGCGCTGAAACCATTGGAGCCATTCCAGTTTCCATGGCAATGAAATCCCTAAAGCTCATGAAATTCCTCATCCTCCTGTTCAACCAGCATGTTTCTCTCTCCGTCCTCTCCCACAAATTCATATTTTTGTTGACAGGAATTGTGGGCGGTTTTGTGGCTATTAAATTGCTACATGCGGATATTGCTCTAGCGGGAGTTTTGGCTAGTCTTTTCATGGAAGCCATTGTCGGTTTTGTCATGCTCTTTGACAGAGCTCAT
>JAQGBI010000881.1:0-12341 GCA_034698325.1 Sminthurinus elegans | reverse complement strand
TTTTGTCCACTTTTTTGTCCACTTTTTTGTCCACTTTTTTGTCCACTTTTTTGTCCACTTTTTTGTCCACTTTTTTGCCCACTTTTTTGTCCACTTTTTTGTCCACTTTTTTGTCCAGTTTATTAGTGCGCACTGAAAAGTCACTGAAAAAGTGGACAAACTATTTATCGACCGAAAATGGCCATTTTTCATTGATCACTGAAAAATCACTGAAAAAGTGGACAAAGTGTAGTTTCGAGCTCCATGTAATTCACATATGTGTGTACATGTTGCATGCAGGTACATATTGCTGTGGCGACGCGAAGCGTACGCAATCTGTACACGGACGGACGGACAAGAAGAAGATTTCAATAGGCAGCTTCGCTTCCTAAAAATTACAGGTTCCATCACGAGTAAAGAAAATGAAGAACCTTCCAACTTCAACGGCTCATACCTGCAAAAAAGAAGAGCAATAATTTCCTATTTTTCGTACATTTGTGATGATGGGCTTTTCACAGCTTTGAATAAAATAATACACAGTCTGTCTAATTTTCAGTTCAACTTTTTGTGTCGTCTATTTTTCCTATGCAAAGAAACGATTTGGATTTCAGACTTCTTTTTTTTTACTTACTTTGAATTATACATAATTTTAAACACGGACAAGACACAAAACTGTAATTTGCATGATTTTTGGTTTCCAGACAAATCGCAAAGGCGTAATGAACATGAATTATGGCAATTCCTAAAAAACTACGGAAACCCGAATTCGCAGCCTGGTCGTTAACACTACCAATTAATGACCATATGCCATTTGTGTAAAGAACCAGAATCACAAAAACAATTAGTTGCTCCGAAAAAATATGCAGACAACCCCGAATTTCATTTCGGAACCCAAATGACGATAGACGAGCTTTGGTACGGGAGCCAACTATTTTTCTGTGTAAAAAATCATCATTTTAAAATTGCACAAGCCGTTGAGCTTTAAGGTTTTTGAGCTTCCGGCTTAGTTTTTGCTCCTTGAAACGTGACCGGAAGAAAGGCTGACAATCTGAAATATTTTCGAATCGGCACAAAAAAGAGACGATAGAAAAATGTTGACCTTGGAAGAAAATGAGTGGAATTTTAAGGCCATAAAAATCTACTCCTCTTTGAATCTTCTCCCACTTAAAATTGACATGGCAACAGGAAAAGTTGAAAGACAGTCGTGTAAATTCAGGATTTATCTATGGAGAATTCTTTTTTGGTCTGGGATTGCTCACTGCCTCTACATTTGTGGGAGACTCGTTCAATCGACGCTCCTCGAGCCAGAAAAATATTTCCGTTGGGATCATTTCGTTCTTCACTTGCCCTTTGCACTTGGCTACTTGCTTCTGTACTATACTGGATTTTGTCTGCTCGAGAAAACTCCAGACGAAACCGTAATCACCTTCAACCAACTTTTTGTTGAGCGGGAAAATCCGGTGCAAAAAATGCTGGAGGAAGAACTTGAAAAGAAACGAAAACAAGAATGGCGCTTCAAACGAGACCTGGAAGGAGTTTTCACAGGTAGCTTAAAAAAGTACTTGAATTAAAACAAATCCCATGACAACTGAAATAATATTTTGGCTGAAATAAAGTCAAGGGGAAAATAATTATTTTTATCTGTTTTAGATTCAAGTTCAGCTTCAGTGCACGCGGCGTCCGGTAAAAAACCTAAAGTAAAATCCGGCATTAGGGTGCGCCCTCTATTGACATGGCCACCACAGTACTCTCTCGATGAGCTTTTGGCACGAACGTTTTCAATTCTAATTTCCATATCGCAAATATTTGCCCTTGTCATTTTCAATACGGACACAAGTCGCCCTCAATTTTTGGTTTCCGTTCTCTCGCCAGAGTATCAAAATTTCTACAGTTTGTTTATTCTAATGGGGGTTGAAGCACTTTTTTTCATAGTCATCTGCTCCATTGTCGTCTTCTCTAATCTCGTTCAACTCCTGTTCTTTAGCAAAGGTCAACTGGAGCTGAGGCGGCTGGATCTGCAACTCAGGTTCTCCCTGTCATTCATTATTGTCCGTAATACAATTTTTTGACCTCAAATTCATGTAAATTCACGTATTCAGTTAAAATGAGCAGAAATTCAACCAATGCCATTTCTCTCTATTTCTTTTAGAAGTCTGAAAGAGGTTTACCAAAGCCGTCCCCTTCAAAATCGGGAAATCAAGACGGAAATTTGGATTCTTCGTCAAATCTTGACGGAGATGCGAGAACTGGTCCTTGTAATTGAGCTCTTCAATCGATGTTTTCCTCCCTGCATCTTTGCCTTCAAAGTAATTTGTTTGGCTATTCCAATCCTCTTTTACTTCTTCGCCATCCGACACTTGCAACATTTTCCATTTCTGGCTGCTTTCACTGGTTACATGGCCATAATCACTACTTTCGTTTACACGATTTTGTACAAACGCGCTTTTTCCATTCCGAGTGAACTGGAACGGCTGAAACATGAGTTTTTGGTGTCTGTTCACAAATCCATATCACAACCCACAACTGAGAATGAAAATCTACTTGGAAACTTTTGGGCCGAATCCAACAAAGAAATCAAGGGCATGCGGAGTGTTGGGGTGAAAGTTGGAAGTTTCCACATACTTGAGAGAGAAACTGTGCCGAAATTTGTCGATTTTGTAGTGCAAAATGTGGTTAGTCTCCTCGTGACCTTCCCACGATAACCGTCCAAGTGACAGCTTGACATGAGAAGATCATAACAATCGGGTGTAAACAAGTGAGTGTAAAAACACAAAATCCTTTACGTATTTTGTCCAGGGGGTAGTCAAGGAGCCGGTCGTTATTTCTAGGTGTCGTAGTCCCACTCAAAATGAAGCTTTTTTTACATTTTTGAAATTTCATGCCCCGTTTGCCTATTTCTTTACACACATGGTTACACAATGCATTTTGCCTTGAATAAAAATTGTTAATGCTTAATTGTTTGTGGAAATGAGAGAGACGAGTAGTTATGTAAATTTTTACGTGCTCTTTTATCCCTTTGATTATTTGAAAAATCTCCGGAAGCTCAGTTGATTAAAGTGTACTAGAAAAGTCATTTTTCTCATGACAAAATACTATGCAAAGCCAGTCGTCTTTATTGACACATTCAAACGTTATATGAGAATTAATTGAGAATTTATTTTAAACTGTAAAATATCAAAAGTAATTACATCACAAATAAGTTCGAATGGCAATTGCCATTTGTGGTAAAAGACTAAGGACAGGTGGAGAGATTTTTAATTTTTAAACAAAATTAAACTGCTGTCTTTTGTGGATTTTTGCAGTTTCAGTTTTTTCTTTCCTTGTCAATTGACCATTCAACACGTCCGTAACGTCCAGCGAATGAACTCTGAAACTGGCAAATTCCAGAAAAATTTCCCAACATCAAGTCCAAATAGGCCAACAGTTTTTCATCATTTTTGTGGCACATTTGAAGAAAGTTGTACAGATGCTTCGCTTCTATCAAAAGCTGGTCGTGCTTCCTGAACGCCTTGTCTATACTAGCCTGCAGACTCATCCCCTTTTTCAGCCAAACAAAGACAGCGTTGTTTGTATCTCCTCCTTTTACTTCTTTCTTAAGACTCATCAAGTCATGAACAAGAGCGATGACGGCGACGTTGAGGAATTGGAAATGCTCCACATGCTGGTCTCGAAGAATGTAGTCGAGCTCTGGTTCATACAGTCCGTCCATAATTGCACACATTTTGGGCTGCACTATACCTGCGCTGTTGTACATCCTACGGGTTGCGTAGAGATGAAAGCTGACCACTTTTTCGAGTCCCTTGCCGTCCATCCAACTGTTTGACATGTATTGTTTTTCAAATTCTTCTCCCAGCACAGTCATTTTTTTCCGGTTTATGCCCAACTTCTGGATAACGTCATCATTGTAAAATTCTAAGGAAAAATCAAACCATAGGAAAAATACGTGATAAAACTTTGGGTATTTTTTGTACAGTTCAAAGTTGTCAACGTAGATTTGGAGGTCGCTTTTTTTAGAAAATTCAAAATTAAAAATCTTGTACAGCGTGGATGAAAAAAATCGGCACATGGCTTTGAAATTAAGGTCGTGACGAAACGTTTCTTCGTCATCAATGTCGTCCGTAAACCATTCAATTATTCCCATTACAGAAAGCCAAAATCCTTTTGTCATGCTGATCTGGTCGTTTTGATCCTTCGTATAAGCTGAAGGTGCTATATACGCCGTAGAGTGATTATTAAGTTTCAGTAGACGGCGAAAAGTGTCAAGGATCTCAGGAAATTCTTTAACGTGATCCTCAATCCAACTTTCCACTTTATTTCCAATCTTAAGGATGGCTGAAAAATTTGGTGAACGGAGCTCATGTGCAAATTCAAAGAGTAGGGAACCCCTGATGAGTGCCTTTTCTCCTTGAAATTCCACCTCTCCTGCGTCGAAGTTGAAGTACATTGGGGATTTTTCCTGCACTTTGTCCATACTTGAGTATTTATTTTTCTACACGAAAAACACAAAATAAAATGTCTACGCTAAATTCTTGTACATAAATTCAACACCAACATAAATGAGCATGACCTTTGGAAGCAGTACTCGAACCAACTGAGGGCTAAAAACCAGAAATCATTAAATCTTTTTTTGCATTTCTCTCAAACAATATATTTTTAAAAAAATCTGTAGCAACTTGTAACAAACATTTTTGGAATTGTGGAGATTTATGTTGAAGAAATATGTTATTTGAGACAAATGCGAACGAATCTTTAATTATTATTGCTAGCTTTTATCCCTGAACTGGTTCAAACACTGTTTGGAAACACAGTTTAAAATTTTTAATGGCTCACAAGTTCTTTACCTCTTATTCTTACCTTGTAAAATCAAGACGGTCGATAACTTTTTAATAGGCTTTTATCTTGCTTGAAAAAACCAATGAAAGACTATTTAATTCAGTGGCGTAGCTCCTTTGGATGCAGAAATGAAATGATCTGAAGACCGAGTTTCTGAACTTTACTTTTAATTTAACTTCAACCAGCAGAAAATAAGAAACGTTTATTTTACACGTTACAGATTGACTTCCTGACTGGAGATCAAAAATGAATAGCAGTCCCCAATTTCACACAGAACAAACAAATAGTTGAACAACGTAAGGTACAATAAAATTCATGTGAAACAAAGTAATATGCAAAAACGTTTCATGTGAATAACACGTTCACAATGCGTGTGACTTGGCCCGCACAGCCGTATTTCCTTGTTGGAACTCTATAGCTAATTTTTTCTTCATTTTATTCAGTTAAAATACTTTCCATAACTTTCCAAGTAAGTTGAATCGCACAATCACATACAATGTATTACTGTTGTAAAAACAAGTTGTAAATGTTTTACTTTGGATGAATAAAAAATTAAAATATCGTAGCACAGTAAAATTAATGATACAATGTCTAAATTATATGTATGTATTTAATTTGTAGTATAGTTTTAAATAATTTTTCAACTGGTTCAGTTATGCATTTTTGTAAAAACTAAGGAAGTCGTTTGGCTTGCGCTTTATTAGTAAAAAATAGGCTGTTTGAAAATGTAGCTTTGTAATGTAAGACTGTATACTTGGTAAGAATTCAAATAGAAAAGGCGAAGACCATGGAAAATGAAATATTTAAGGTTTATAAGAATTTATTTGTAATTTTCCCAGTAGTAAAAATTGTTTATTAGACACACCTATGTAGAAAACATGTCAAATCTAAATCGTGGCAAATGAACGATTTTCACAAGCGTTCTGAATTCTTCATCCCATTTTGTCCACTTTGTACATTTTGTGCATTTTGTGTACTTTGGCATGAAGACTTTTCATTCAAGATGATATGGCCAACAAACTCAAATCTTGCATTATAAATTATGCATTTTGAGTAGTATAGTTATAGAAATAGAATTTCCCATTTCATCAAAATGCAATGAAACATTATATTACTGTGTATTTTTTGAATAGCATGGTGGACGGTGTTGTAAAAACTACTCTTACATAGTCTTGACAGAATTGGTGCTTTTGTTGTGTATTTTAGTACAAATCTGAGAAATTTTATTACTCTTGATGCAGTCATCCTGCATGTCAGATGCTACCATAAACTGCACAATAATAAAACAAGTTTATACACGGTCTCTTGTGCATGCGAAGAAATGCGCGTCATAATACAAAGTATTCTTTTATGCATTCATTTATGAGCACAATCAATCAACATTGTACGAGTCATTTTCACATTGAGCTCAAAAAAGGTATTTTTTGGTTATAATGATAATTTCCATTTCCTTATTGAGGGAAATAAATGGAGCGATGAAAAAGTTACTCTGGACAGGGAAAAAATTATATTCGCAATCAGGAACTTTTCCATTCTTGTCCGAGTTTCCTTATATTAGATTTCATATAAAAGCTGCCGATTTTATCATTTTGTTTGGTCTTAAACTATTTGCTCCCGACGAGACTTTAAAAAGATTTAGTTGTTGTCAAGAGAAGTTTAGTTGAAAAGAAAATTTTACTGGAATAAAAATGGATTTATTCACTAAAGATTTGTTAGAAGATTTTGAATCCGTTTTTCCTTCACTGGTCAACGATTTAATGGATTACGAGAAATCTGAGGAAATGCACTGGACCAACAAATGGCTGAGCCACGCAATCAATGAAAATGTCCCCAATGGAAAAAAGGGCAGGTGGGTTTTGAACTTTGTATTTTCATCGAATCAGATTTGTTTGTATTTGTATTTGAATGTTTGTTTCTGATTTCTCGTTGACTTTTGTGTTTGCAGAGGAATGATGGTTTTCGTGACTTACAAAGCGCTAGACTCTTCTGAAAATCATCACCAAGACGACCAAAAGACTCGGTTGGCCAAAATCATCGGCTGGTGTATAGAATTCGTGAGTATTTCAATTGAAATACGACAATTTACATGCTTAAGAAATAAAAAGGAAAAAAATAAAATAAGAAATAAAATATTGTGCTATTTTTTAGCCATTTTGTTGTGCTATTTTCTAGCTTTTTCGTGGTATTTTTTTGTGCTGTTTTCTAGCTCCAGGCAGACGCTCTGATTCTGGACGACATCATGGACAAAAGTTTGACGAGAAGGGGAAAAACCTGTTGGTATCTCAAGGAAAATGTTGGAGTTGCCTCTGCAATTGCGGACGCCTTCATGATTTACGAGTCCATTTATTGCCTCATCAACAAACATGTGAAGAACGAGTCGCTGGCCAAGGAAATTACAGACATTTTTCACTCAATGACCCAGGTCACGTGGAAAGGTCAAAGTCTGGACACGCGACTCAATTTCAAGAAACATGAAAACATGTACGTCAAATTACGGGTGTTTATTTTTCATGCAAATTTTTCAGATCTAAATATGAGCTAAAATTCTGAATTTTCCTCCTTTTGAATATTTAAAATAGGTTTACCATGGAAACATATCGAAAAATTGTCAAGTACAAAACTTGCTTCTATTCCTTTTACTTTCCGGTCATTTTGGGCATGAAAATTGTAAGTTTTTGGCCCACCGACTATTCTTCCCAACGTTTTCTACAACTTTTTGTGCAAATATAAACCCGCATGTAAATTTGTGTGCAGGCTGGTTTTAAAAATGAGGAGCTGGTTGAAAGAGCAGGGGAAATTCTCATGAGGATCGGACATCTTTTCCAAGTGCAGGATGATTTTCTGGACATTTACGGCGATGTGAGTGAGACAAAAAAAGTGGGGACGGACATTCAAGATGGAAAGTGCACCTGGTTTCTCGTCAACGCACTCGATTCTGCCGACGTCAATCAACTACAGATTTTAAAGGTTTTTAATCAAGTCGTCAAGGAGCTCTTATTTCAATTATTCTAAAATGCGGAAAATTTCAAATAATTGTTGAATATTTTCCACAGGAAAACATTGGACAAGAAGATGGGCACAAAGTTCAAGCTGTCAAGGATGTCTACAATCAACTGGATCTCAAAGGACGTTTCCAACAATTTGAGAAGGAGGAATTTGAGACGATTTCTTGTCAGATTGACAACATTCCGTCGTCACCTCTCAGACAACTCTTGAGCGCCATTCTTGCAGCCAATTACAAACGGCGAGGATGAGTTGTGACCCCGAGACCCACCACGAGACCCATCTTTTTTGCCTATGACTCCGATTTCCCCAAATTCCCTTTGCGTTATCCTTCGGTAGTCTTTTGACAAAGTTAACAAAAATGTAAAATCTCTTGAAAAAATAAAACGAGAGACTTTCTTGGTTTTGAATAAATTTAAATTTTGGGTTTTCTGCAATGACTTTGATTTGATTCAAAATATTTCGTATTTAACATGCTTATTTGACTTGAAAATACCACCAGCCAGAAACATTCAAATAAAAACAGTTGTCACTTCATGAAAATGTCATTTTGTTATGTACAATGTACACTGTACACGTTATGCTCATAAATCCACGTAGCACATCAAGAGTACATTATTTACAACTCTGTGTAATTTAAATTTTCACAAAGTAAATTAAACATGGTTCAAGATAAATTTAAAGTTGTTGAAAAAAAATAGGAAGAAGCACAAAGTTGACAATAGATATTTCCTTGTTCTCTCATTTAAAAGTGGAAAATCCCAATCATTGGTTTTTGATTTTTGGCACAGCCACTCTTATTTTTTATCCAATAATTTGAGAACTTGATTTGCATTCACCAAATACCTCAAAAGCTAAATTAGTAAAAGAGTTATAAACTGAAGCGTTTTGAAAGTCACAGATTCAGAACCGATTCTCTGAAGAGCGTAATTTGACAAAATTTTCAATGCAATGGTATTTTAGCCAAAAATTACAGTTAGAAAAAGCTAGTTCATCATCTTCAATTTTTTCAGGTTGGAGTTGGACATTGTAACCTTCAAAAGGCTCGTGGAATCAAAAAGTTCTAGTACACAAACTTTTATTATTATTATTGGGTTTCAGTCTCATTTTGCAACTATTTTGGGGGGGGGGGTTTAAAATTGCAGATACTTTACTTAAATCCCTGAAGAGTTTTTCTAGTATCCTTGGCAACGGCATTGTTATTTTAAAATGAATTAAAACCAATACAAGGAAAATCATATTAAATGAATTTGTACGAGCCATAAAACCAGGAGCAAGAAAATCTCAACGGAATATGAACCGGAGAGTGACCCGAAAACGCCAGGAAAAATATAAAATTTTAGACTGGGGGGAAGCCAGTTAAAACTCGCATAGAAACAGGTCGCTCTGAACAAAAATCTCCAGTTTTGAAATATTTTCAATAATTCTTATACGTAATGACCAAGGGCGCTTCGACTCATGTTTTGAATCAACTTTATGAATTTATGCTGATACATGTACCTGCAATAAATTTCGACAGACATTTTCTAGTTTGAGTAGTTTTGTGAATGTTGCGTTAGCAACGAGTTTTTATTTTGCTCGTATCTAAGCAACGGAGCGTCGTAGCGACTTGAGAGTGGGCTCAAAATTTTGTTCGTAGCCGAAATGTACTAGATTCATGTCGAGACCACTGTCCTCGGCCTCCGTTTGCCCAGGAAAACGTGAAATGTCTTTTAGGAGTCTCAGTGAATGTAAGCTATAGGAACTTTGTTTTGAATGAACAAAACGAATTGAGCGCCTATAGAAAAACAGAAAACACAAGAGATAATAAAATACACAAATTTTACATCTCCTCTGCTGTGCCCATTTGACAGTGCCACAAATGAAGAGTGTTGAACACCAAATTACATAAACTTGACAACTTGATAGGACGAAAAAGAGGTAAATTTGTGCGAGCGTTTAAATAAAAATACATAGACTTTTAACTTTTACCCTCCAAGTTGTGCAACTCACACATTATTTTTGTTTCCAACTGTCGTCTTTCTTATAGATTATAGATGTAAACTTATAATTTAATAAAACGTGTATTTTGTGTTTTGTAAATCCTGGACTCAGGAATATAGACAAAAGTTGTGTGCTGTGCTGTGCCAGGTGTAGGTGTATTTGTATATTTCTCATACACCATTCATGATACATGATACATGTATAATGGGAAATCCTAAACGTAAAATTATTAGTTTATAAATTTTTGTCTATTTTCTATTTCCTAGTCTTACTTTTGAGTCACTTGGGAGTTTAAAAAATACTCGTACTCGTTCGTCTGTCAATTGGCAATTCCTCTCTTCCCCCTCATCCCCTCACAATCAGAGAGTAAGTTTCAAAATTTTTACAAAAATCCGAATTCAAACATTTTTAGCTACTCATGGTTCTTCCATTGGATTGGATTTTTTATTGCAACTAAATTATACTTTTCTATTCACAATTTGTAATAGAGCTGAATTATTAAAATTTCCTTTAGAAAATGCTGGACATCCGAAATTCGGGTCCAGGTGGAGATGTGGCTTCAGTCTCAGACTCAGACTCAGAAAATGAAGAATGTAAAAACGGAAATGAAGAACAAAAGGAAAGTCGAGTTATTTGGTTGTTGGATTTGGACTGTTTAGAAGTCCAGGCTCTTGAAAAAACAGAGTATAGAAATTGTTCTTCCCCTGACCAACCCGCCGTCGCCGTCAATCACGATCATGTGTGAGTTGTATTTCCTATTTCCTATCTCCTATCCTCAATTCTACATGCTACATAATTCTTCCTCATTCACTAACATTTTTCACGAGTCGTCTTTCAACTCATAAAGTATAATTTTTTATATTCTTTGTCTTTTTGTAGTATTTTGTTCTTGAATTACGCAGCAAAGCGTCTCGGAGTCAAAAGATCAGACACGGTGAACTCAGCCCATTCGAAATGTCCTATAAGGAATTTACAGGTGCTTCAGACAGGGACGAGATATGGAAAATCCACAAGCCGTCCGCCCATTTCACCAAAATGAACTTGGACACATGAATATAGTGGAGATTTATGAAAATTCGGGCAGTTACGTGGCTTCCGTGGAGGTGGCTCATTATAAACTCTGAGCAAAATTAGCATCGGATTTGAACAAACCCCAAGGCATTTCGTCTGTGAAGATTCAAGTTTGACTTTGTGCAGAAATGCAAGAAGCAAAAATGCCTTTGTGCACATTTGCTTACACACAAAAATGACTTTGTGTAGAATTGCTCCCTTTCACTTTTTTCTGCGCACACAAGTTGATGGAGAATCGCTGCGCAGAACAAAAGGGGCAAAATGATACATGCATTGTTGTATGTAAGCAATTGTGCACAAAGGCATTTTTGTTTCTTGCATTTCTGCACAAAGTCAAACTTGAATCTTCACAGACGATTTGCATCCTCGCGAACATTGGATTTCAAAGATTGGCTCGCACTCGATTCAGGGTTTCTCATCTGCCGGGTTTTGACGGGACGGAGGGACTGAAATTTGAACAAGCTCTAAAAAATCATTGTGGATCTGAGACAGTAAAATTAACCCGAGTTCAGAGTTTATCTCCAGAAGCTTTGAGCTCAATTTATGAAGGAGCTGGAATTCAACTGGGGGGATGGTGACTCTGCTGTTTTGAGTCTGTAAGAGAAATCCCAGGAAACTGACAACTCCATCATCACTCCTAAATTACACAATGATTCTCTCTCCACCTTCACAACTTTTAAATGTTAAACAAATTACTTTTGATCTACTTTTATATTTTTATTTTTCATATATTTTTGCTTTTAAAATACGTTGACTATGAAAAATGTGGTTTTCCCTGAATTTGATTTTAGATTGTTCCGATCACGTTCAATTTAGTCAACATGCCCATCTCTTGTGCTGCGACATGAGAGATCGACTGGAGTACATCCACCGCAGATTCAATCGTCAACGAGGGTGAAATTGAAATTGAAAGTCAGTTTGCCATCGGGTAGTCAACGTAAAAAGGTCAACGGAAATTAGAGGAATTCTGGGAACGGGACAGGAGGTCCAACGCAAATTTGGATTAGGGGCAACCGTCTTCCTGACGTCAACCAGATGGAGAATCTCATCTGTGAATCCGTTGCTGGCTCCCATTCCTCTCACCAATACATCCACAAAATTACACTCACAGCCAATCAAATTAACACAAACTAAAATGCCAAACGTCGCAATTTTGTAGTGTTTTTATTTTATGCTCTTATGAGACCTTTGACTTTTTAAAATATTTTGTAATTTTCTACAAAAACCTACTATAAAAATTACTAATATTTTTTTTATAGTAAAAAGAAATTGTACAGATGCTCAAATTTTTTTATGTAATCTCCTTACTTTTCGAAATTATTTATTCATTTTCTGTAATGTGTTTTCTTTGTAAATTTTCTCCCAATATTTTATGCTTATTTTAGACTTAAAGACAAAGACTGGGGATCATACATGAAAAATTTAGATCCAGACTTGAGAAAATCAGTATATAATAAATCACAAATATTTAA
>JAQGBI010000880.1:0-12345 GCA_034698325.1 Sminthurinus elegans | reverse complement strand
TCTTTCACACCTTTTACCTTTTACTTTTTGACTCGACTTTGAGCTCTCAACTCTCAACACTCTCAACACTTTTCAAAACTCATGATATGCTTGATATATTTTCAAGCCCGTGCAGGTAATCGAAAGTTTTACAAATCCTATTATACAATGCAGCTTGCAGTTTGAAGTCACATGTCCCGTGTAATATCAATGACATGTGTACAATGTATGTACAATTTAGAATCTATATTGTTTGTTTTATTGTTTTATTGTGATCAGTCATTTTAGAAAGAAAATTATGTACACTGTTTGAAACTTTGGATGTTAAAGATGAAATCAATAAATACCAACAATAATCGCTGCTGAGCTATAATCTACAACTTTTGAATGCATACTTAAGGCGTTTACTTTAAATGCCTTCAAAGTTGATTGTATTATAAACAGTAGCAATAATAATCATATTTAATTCTAATCCCACAGCTAACAAAAAAGAGTAGCAAAGCATGTAAAATGTAAACTAAATGTAAACTAATAAACTCATAAAAATAATATGAATAATTTAAGAAAATTATGTCTGCATATACGAAAAGCTGAAACGGAGAAATGACAGTAAATACTGATGAAGATGACTGAACACGAAGCACCGAACTGACACTGGAAGGGAGTGAGAGAGGGAGAGCAAAAAGACACGCTCATTCTGATTTCTACTTGTTCTTTCAGAGTAAGATTTATTAATTTTAATTCACATTGAATCCCGCTTCTATGAGCTATGACGTGTCCTGTAAGACTTTTCCTTTCTGATGTGAAGCTCTACAATAAGTTTTGATGCCATCACATTACTACTATTACTATTATTTATTATTAAGATTAAAAGACAAGTCAACGTGAGCTGAGAATCAAGTGTCAAAGAACATAGAATCAAATATTTATCTCCATTACAATTTACAATCTATGTACATTGTACATCATCAGGACATGCAACATTCAACATTTTCCATTTCAAACTATAACTATTCGAGTTTGCAGCATATGCCAAAGACAGTAAAATAGAAGTCAAAGGAGTACTTGCAGCTACATGTAGATTTCATGTTTATAGCATATTATTATACTTTATACTTTATGCAACAATGTTTTCATTCGTACGTCATGGATTTCATTAAAGGTCATCTTGTGTGTATGTAGTATCTAGTTTGGAGCCCATTTCTAATTCCAATTCTACATACGACCAAGAAAATTGTAACAAATGTTAGATGTTACATTCTAAGCTGTGAAAAATTTGACTTGATTCTTGAATTATTCTACTCAGTCATTTTCGTATATTATAAGGTTTTGATTAGATATTAGATTGAAACTAAAACCGTGCTCAATAGTACAAAACGGTGAGATAGAGAATTAATAATCGCATAATTGTTTAGGTACATTGTTCAGGATGTACACGCAAGATGAAAAGGTAATAAACTTATCAAAACTAATGTTCTCCATGTGAATTTTCTCTTCTTTTCTTTAATCAACATAAAATGAAATAACATGATTAATATAGTGGATAGTCCGATTTCGGATTGCAGACTAAAGTCAATAGAATTTGACTTGCCTGTTCTCTCTTTCCACTTTCCACAGGCTTCTAATTGAGCAGAGAGTGCTGAATCTTATAGTGCATGATATGATGGGTTTTACACCACGGGAGTTGACAATAGATTAATTGTTGTTGTTGTTGGTGGTATGTAAATCAGAAATGAGACATCAGATTGAAGTGATACTAGTTATTTTATGCAACAATTCAAATCCATGATATTACATAGTAATACGAATACGATGAACAAAGATAAGTCAAAGGGTCTAACAAAATACAAATGTATAAGTGCAAATGGTACATCTGATGTGTATAAAGCAAACAAAGGTTGTTACATCTCAAATCTGAATTGCCCTTCCCAACATTGTCAATGTTTTTTCACTTTCACAAACTCTGAACTATTATTAGGGCTTGGGTTTCCCTCTAGTATTATATTGTATTGTAGTATTAAGTAGTAACACAACAACAATAATTCTTGGACTTTTAGTTCTTGTTTCCTTGTTGTCTACAGTTAATCATTTAAAGTGCAACAAACACTGGTTACGTATGTATTATGTGTTTACGTATAGTAATGGTTCGTTTTTGGACTTTAATATTTCTGCGAGGCAGCTTGAACAGAATATAGAAGAAGACATAAGACTAATGTTCATTTTATTCAAAGTCTATAGCAAAATTCATGTACCTCCTTGTTACTTGAATATAATACTTTATCATAGAAATCATACTAAGCTCATCATTCAACTGTTTGTGCACGCTGTTGTTATTTGTTTTCTTTCTTCTTTTGTCCAAAATTTTTAGCAGTGGTACATAAAATGTAATAGTATTATTGACCTACAGAAAAAGATGCATGAAATGGATTACCAATTACCATGCATGTTACAGTTTACTGCTAAAAGTGTTGTCGCTTTTATTTTGATACCTGGATTTATTTTGTCTGGGGTATACCGAATATTAAATAATATGTAGAACTACACTAATTTAAATGTTTGCCCCTTCCCATCAAAGTGATGGGCAATAACCAATAACCGAGACAGCTAGTCTAAGGCAAGTGGCTTCTTTGTTGTCCTCAAATGTAGTTTATGTATGCGACACCTTTTTGTTTATTTCCTACACAAAACACACAACAATGGTCAAACCAAAGAGGCTATTTTTATTATTGTTGGTTTACAGTTTACAACCCAAAGTACATAGTAGTGTACAGATACGGAAACAGTATTATATTTGGGGACATATTGATTGACCTTGTAAATGGTAAGGTCAAAATGTACTCTGTATGGATATTTATCCATATAATATACCTATGTGCTGGCAATGAAAAATCGGTCAATGAAGTCCTTGACATTCTGTATTATGTGTAACAAATGCTCGTCTTCTTCTTACATATTCTATCCTTTCAATGAAAGATTGACATTGATGTCATACATCATACAGCATATGTGTGTACAAAGTACACAATACACAAATTGCTATTTGTTCTGTAGTGTGTAAGGTCGTGAGTGTAATCCCTTTTGTCCCTTGACAATGCTTCAGAGGAATTATACACTTATATAGCATATAGCATATAGTATACACGTGTCTAAATTACATAAGCATACGTTAGTGGATATAATTAGTACAAACTTTCTTTGAACATGTACTAGAGAATTTTCACGGATACAACCTGGATTAGTCTCACATTATTATGTCAGATTATTCCAAGTATAAAAAAATATAAAAATTAATAGGAATAAAGTTTAAGTAACGAAAGTATTAAAAATTAATTCAATTAACAAGTGGTTCGTGCGTGACCATTTGTATTTTAGCAGTAAAGATTTTTGTTGTAGTATTTAGTATTTACTAGGATCTGTGGTAAAAAAACTAGCAATATACATTTTAAAACCTGAGATTTGAGATTATATTATGAGCACTAGAACCTATAGAACCCACCCAACAAAGCATAATGCAAAAGATTGAAGAATTCTATAAAATGTGACAAAAAAATTACACATGTATTGCCAGTAAATTTAAAATGTTCTTAGTGATTGTGCCTTTACACTTTACAAACTACTGCTCGATTACAAAGCTCATAATGCTCTGCGTAAAAATCCTTTAATTTATCACCCTACCATAATATAGAATATCAGTTAGCTATCAGGTACAGCGTACATGGATTGTATGCAAATTTAACTACACACTAGATATATTTGCAAAAAATTGAGGTGATTATCTTGTTTTTGTCGTTGTCCATGTAATTTACTCTTCAGAGAACAAGAAAGTGCTTTATGATTCATCAAAAGCACGGCAGGTATTAGTCATGGTAATCAGTGTTCGTGTATAAAGCATGAAGCATGGTTGCTACAAGCTACAACTTACAAGCGTAATCTTCCCAGAACAAAAGATTAGGTATATTATTTATAGATACTCTTTGTTTTTTTTTCTTGTCTTTTGCGACTAATTTCTTTGCCTTGCAAGTTATATAAAGCCATTTTTGCTTTTGTGTGTTTAAAGTTTAAAGGCTTCAAAGAAAAAACTGTTTTAAATGGAATAAAAAGAACAAGAGCACAAGAAAATTATATATATTAGATGATTTTTGTACAAGCTGCACCCTGCGTACATCATTTTGAAAAGTCATAACAACGTCATCAGAAATTACTTTATTGTTCGGTCGTTTAGCTTTTACTTTAGCAAAAGTATATACCTTTGAATTTCAAAGTTTGAAAGATAAAAACCAGAATTAGATTCATCATTCTATTGATTAAATTTGGTTGGAGTGAGGATACTGTGACTTGATGTTTGATGTTGCATCATGTGTCGAATATATATGAAAAATTCTATCCTTGTGATATTGATTTTCAAAGGCTTTTGGTTCAAAAAAAAATGTACAGGGACATGAACTTTTTCGTAGCATAAGATTGCATGTCGCTTAGAATATGTATTCATATCACAGTGTCATATTATATTATACGGTGAAGAGGAAGTCTTAGATTTAGTATGAAGTACGGAAGGAACATCTAGACCGTCGTCTTTATACTTTATATATGTATGTGCACAATGTACAAGTATGGAGTATTATATATGGTTCTGTCTTCTGTATAGAAATAGTAGAAGACCGGTATTGAAAAAAATTCTGATAGAGATTTACATGACGACGGAGGACGGAAGAACGTGTCAATGAAGTGTCAAAATGAATAAAAGAGTAACTGTCGGCAGAGCCAGAGAGAGCCAGAGAGTATCATTTCTTCTCCTTTATATTTATAAGCAGCCAAGGAAAATGAGATGAGAACAGAACGACAGACAAGCGAGTGATGAAAATGGGAGAAAGCAGTTTCATGTAGAGTTTCAAGAGTAAAACGGAGTGAAAAAATGAAAAGGAAGACGAGAGAGAGTAGTGTACAGAGTACAGAGTGCAGAGCATTGACAAAACCCTCGTTTTTGATCCCACTCAATCAAAACTATCCGCAAAATCCAAAGACTTGTCCATTTTTATTTCAATCTCTTTTTCTCCTTTACACACACATGCCTCTTTTACCCATAGTATATAGACATAAGTTTATACACAACTTACAATGCCTTATGATGTTTCAGTTTATGTGTCCTCCTCCTGGTACCAAAGTATCATTGTGTGTGATTTTAGTTTTCCTGTAAAAACTTCAATATTCCATATACTACAGTTGCCTTTGGGTTATTTTTGTGATAAAACTGTTCACTTTTATTTAGTTATTTTACATCATTATAATTTGTATTTCGGTGAATTTTACTTAACAATTCAGTAACATAACTTTGAATTAAAACTGGTGAATGGAAACAAAATTTCCAAATTCTAAATAGATGTAGGAAATTATTCAACGAAAAAACCTGTACGATGTTTGTCAGTTTGAAAATAAATGACACATGTCATTTTACTTTCTATCTTTCAAAGAAATCAAAAAAGCACCATCCATTTTTCATATGACAGTCATTTTCAATATTTAGGTATAATATATCATAGAATCAATGCATATATATGCCTAGGGCCTAAGATCAAAAATATTCAGATAAGTATCATAGATTTGATTTTGTACGCCATTACAGAGTAAAATTAAATATGAAAATTATGCAGTATCATTATGAATTGAACATTGTTGAGATTGATGATTGTAGCCCACTCTGTTTTATCTAGTCATGTGTGTAATGATAAAACACCTAAAAACTAATTTGATAATAAATGAAGCCAATGACAAGAAAATAAAAGTATTCTCACAGAGTCTATTATACAGTACAGTTAATTGAAATACTTTCACACTATTGACTGTAGAATGTAATAAGTAAAGTGTACTGATTGTGTGGGATTGGTGATTGGCATTCTTCTGTTCCACCAGATTTTATGGCTACAAAAGAAAGAATGAAACGGCTTGAAATTGGAAGCAAGTGAAATGGTGAAAGAACTCAACCCTCAACACAAAAAATTCTGGACTCTGGACATGTTGGAATTTGTTGGAAAACACACACTACAATTCTAAATTTCCCAATACATTCCTCTCTTGATTTTCTTTCAGCCTGAAAAGCATTTTGAGACTCGCAAAAATCCACAAAATCTAATACATTGATACATACATACATAATATGTGTACATACAGGCACTCCAACCACACAAACCACAATAAAAACTATTGACTAGTCAATTCCTAATTGCTTTCACTTTATGGGAAAAAATAAATTCCTAACACAGTTTATATATAGGCTTTAGGCACAGATTCAAGTTTCAATACAGATACATAGGTATCATGTATTTATCAAAGTTAAAACTAAAAATGGAGCTAAAATACAACTGGTATATGTACATTATAAAGTTTAAATGTACAAAAAAAAAGAAAAGTGCGTCTAGTGGGAAATTTCCTTTTATGTCACATTATATTGTTTGTATTGAATTTATTACGTATAGACAGAGGGAGTAAAGTTTATCGTGATCGATGACTTTGCACTTCCATATACGCGTGTTTAAATATATTATACTACAAGTAAGTATGTATAATATATATATGTGCTCAAAAATTTATAAGGAGTTCATTTTTCATACAATTTTCTCCAAAAAGTCAGATTTACTATAGTTTTGTTGACGTATATGATGATGACAAGATTTCCGATCCAGTAGACCACTAAACATACTTGAGATATATAGGTATTATCAATTTACATGAAAGTTTGTACTTATATGGGAGAAGCTGTTTATTTCAAATTCCGTTCGTCTAATAAAATTAAATGTTTCAAAAGGAAATAGTTTACAACTATACACGCTTGTTATTTTTACTGTGAAGCAAAATATATTTAGTTTTCCTTTGTTCACCGTAAACGGTTTCAGCTGACAGCCCTATCTCTTAGATTTTACTGTAACTTGATCCAAAGATTTCTCCGGCAAAAGTAGATTTTTGAATCACTCGGCTCAGTCGATCATCATTTTGATTGTTGTAAAAAAGAATTATACAACTTTAATTATTTGTATTAATTCTCCATAAGGTACAAATAATACTTTTGTGGTTTATAATTAAAGGTAGTTTACTACATTTGTTGAAAACTTGAAAGTTTACATACACGGTAAGTTTTCTAAGTTTCAAATTCTAATGTTTACAATTAAAAAATAAAACCAGCGTCTGTTATAAGTTATAATAATTCAGTCTTTGTATAATGAAATAATGTATTGTTTTTTTGACATTTGACATTTTTTAGATTTTATACATACATTTTAGTTTGATTTGAGTGTAAAAATGCCTAAAAAGAAGACTGGTGCGAGAAAAAAGGCTGAGAAGCAAAAGGTTCGTCAAAAAGGAATAAGGGAAGCAAAGGACCATCGTAATATTGCAGAATTACCTTGCAATTCTTCAATGGAGTGTGATAAATGTAAAAGAATTCAGAAAAATCGAGCCTTTTGTTACTTTTGTGCTTCCGTCCAACGTTTACCTCAATGTGCACAATGTGGAAAGGTTAAATGTATGCTGAAAACTGGAGATTGTTTAGTTAAACATGCAGGTGTATTTACAACCGGTATGGGGATGGTGGTAAGTAATCATGATCATCAATTAATGTGTAAAAAAATAACACTTGATAAAAAAAACTATATTCATTGAATCCTATGTTGATATAAAAATGATGCTAAAAGATACAGACAGGTTTTTTTATGTTTTAAAAAAATCTCCTATTTTGTACAGGGCGCAATTTGTGATTTTTGCGAAGCCTGGGTTTGTCATGGACGAAAATGTCTTTCAGTTCATGTAAGAGATATTTTAGTTTCTCTCTCGTATATAGTTTTCAATTCTGTTTGTTTCGATTTCAAAATATTCATTTCCAACTTTTGATTCATTTAGGCTTGTAGTTGTCCATTCCAAGATGCAGTTTGTGTTGAATGTTCTCGAGGTGTATGGGAGCATGGTGGAAGAATTTTTCGCTGTTCATTTTGTGACAGTTTTCTATGCGAAGGTATGTATTATGTATAAGTATTTTGTATGCTGGATTGACGTATATATATAAGTAAAAAGTATTTATAGTTTAAATTTATCAAGGTTTTATTCAATTTGGTTTGTTTTTTAAATTTTAGATGATCAATTTGAACATCAAGCATCGTGTCAAGTTTTAGAATCTGAGAGTTTTAAGTGCCAATCTTGTAATCGTCTTGGACAGGTAATGTTTCATACAACAAAGTATTTTAGGAGTACAATTATTATTATACCTTTGAAATTAAATTTATGTACAAGAGATAAAAAATATACATATGTTATTATACTTTTAGTAAAATCTTTTAAAATGTATATACATGTAAATGTAAAAATTAAACCTTTTTATGATATTTTTTTTTTATAGTACTCTTGCTTGAAATGTAAAGTTTGCTACTGTGATGAGCATGTGAAACGAAAAGGTTTCAAATATGAAAAAAATAAACCAATTCCATGTCCAAAGTGTAATTTTGATACATCACTTACAAAGGATCTTAGTATGTCAAGTAAGTATAGACAAAAGGAAAAAACTATGAATTGGATTAGAGTTTATCTATCAAAGGAGTCAACAATAATAAATAATAATAATATGATAATCACGAATCTTATCACATATTATAAAAGTATTAATTCGTTTGTGTATTTATAGCTCGGAGTCATAAATTTGGAAGACAAGGTGGTACCGGAGATGATGAAGATGATGATTATAGTCAAGGAGCTTCCTCATATGGCTATGGAGCCAGTTATGGAGCTGGCAATGATGAAGATGATGATGATGATTATAATCCAGATGAAGGTATGAAAATAGTTTTTGTATAATATTATGTACAAAATAAAAGAATTTGGACCTAATTTTCAGTACTTCATTGTATAATATAATATTATTTATATTTTGTATTTTGTGTAAATTTCATAAATTAGATGAATCTGATGATGAGGATGATGATGAAGAGGATAGTGAAGAATCTGCAGCAGAAGAAGCTGACAAAGCTAAAGCAAAATAATTTTACAAACTCTATTGCTATTTCTTATAAGCTTGTTAAATTCTTAATATTATTATTTTCCTACATATATATACATATATTCAATGTTTCATCAAGAAAAATTGTGGAAATTAATTATACCGGATATATTATACAAAAAATTATTATCTTGAATCATCAGTGATGATATAAAAAAAATAAACTAAATTTCAATGAAATTGTAACTGACTACGGACTCTTTTTTTTTTTAGTATTTACATGACTGCCGTCCTAACTTTGATTATAGTATTTCGTAGTATATGATTCACGTATTATAGTAGGAGTTTTTTAATAATTCAGATTTGAATCAGTGATTGAATTTAAACTAAAATACTAGATAAAACAGTTCATTGGTATAATATAATATATATATGCAGGTTACAAAAATGAAGCTTCAAAATATATGGATTCGAATTTAATGTTCAATATATTTCTGTTTCACAAGTCATATTTTCTCTTGATTTATTATTATTGTGATAGAATATCTTTGCTCACCTACATACATAATATGTCAATATTATATACATGATGTCCATAGTATACACGTCTATACATCATCATCTCTTATTTCTCTCACAATAAAATATACATGACACAACGTTTTTAGTAACTCATATAACATCACACATTAGAAATAAAAATATATCTAACATATATATATAGCAATAATATTATTGTGATGTATAAAAAAAATTCACAAATTTAAGTATATGCATCAAAGAAGAGTGCAGCCGCAGAAAGACGTGCAATGGAATCATCTGTAAATATAATCATACATTTTGTCAAATCATTATTTACTGTCAAAAACACATGAAATATAAAAAAATATCATAACATAATACATTCATAATATAGATGTTATGGATCTCTATACTTATAAACTTACGTAATTCCAATTCATGATGCCACTCAACTGTACCCCATTTTTCAGCCTATAAATACAGTAGAATATAATAGAGTTTTTTTAAATAATTTAGATTATGTTGTAAACTACTTGGACCTTGAAAACTCAAAAAGGTTTAAAAACTGTATATATTTATAAAAGTACCTGAAATTCCAATTCTAGCCTACTCAAATGCACAGCTTCTTTTGGAGTAATAATGTATTTAACTGTAGCAGTAGTTAAAATCACGGAACGAATTGAATCAACTCCAAATACAAAACCTGAATAATATAATACATGCATTAGATTATTTTTGTGTTTTATACATATACAAAACATAATATTATGCATACAATAACAGAATTCTCTGTTGTTTCTTTTTCTATATTATGTGAGATACAAAATGTTATTTTGGAAAAAAAAAAAAAAAAAATAGGATACCTTGTATTGCTTCAAGATCATTTGCTTCCAGAAACGCTCTAAAATTTTTAAGACTCTCTCTTGGAATTATGGGTGGTGAAATACCAGATGCAAATGGCAAGGGAACTTGGAACTCATTGCTAAACCACTTACAAATTGGATCCCACTGTAAGTGTTGTAACCTGTATAGCATTTCATTATCCTGTCAAACAAAAATTTTAAAAAACAAAACTCATTACAGTGTCTTATTATGATCTGTGAAACTGTTGTATGTAGATAATTCAATAAAACAATTGTTTTACTTATGTATAACTTACATCTGCTCGATAAAGAACGGTATCCATCACTAATGAATCAAGTGCAGTATTTATTAGGTCATCCTTACATTTTTTCATAGGATTATCTTGAGCTGTGTTGGATAATGCAGTCTATAAAAAAAAACATATTATATTCCAAATTACTTAAGTATTCTAATATACTTGAAAAATGATGTAAAATTAAATAGAGAACGATTAGTTAAAAAAGTATATAATGCACATTTCTGACAAAAAAAAAGCTTAAAATGTAATATTAGTAATTTAAACAAAAATATCTGTTGACTTACTAAGTGCATAACATGTGGATGTACAACATTTTTCTGAGAACACCATTCAACTGCAACTGCATTAGCTAGTGTTTCATCTTTAAATCTTAAAGGCTTTTTTGCAGGAGTCTTTAAAGGTCTCTTATCTAAGTGAACTTCAAATTGGTTATCTTTTTTTTCTACTGATGCATTTAAATAGAACCTTTTAACAGCTGAAATTCAACAAAAACAAATTTATATAAATATATCAGAAAATGTATTTTACTTCAATAAGATGAATTACATATAAGTGTACTTCAAACATAAACAATGCATAATCAAAACAAGTAAACTTACGGGCCGGATAAAATCGTTTTGATGAGATAAATGGTGATTCCCTAAAAAGGGAAGAATTAGAATTGCGAAGTGTACCAACTACAAGACGATTTGTAGTATTCATTGTAAGTATATAATTACAGAGTTTTCAGACTTTCATGTAATAATAATGGTGAAATAAAAATTATTAGTAAACATTAAATAAGATATGTTTCACTACATAGTTTTTATCACAAATTTTAATTTACAATTAAAAGCCCATGAATTTTCTGTGATCTGTGATCACAAGTTTTGCTCACGTCGAATTGCGTATCAAGCCAAGCAGATCTGTAGTATGAATCCGGCTACTAGGTATAATATTATGAGTAAGTATGTCAATATAGCACGATGTGAATGAACTTTCTCTGGGTTTTTCTCCGTACTAGGCATTTTTTTATTTTATTTTGACTTTCACTTTTAAAGCTATATGTTATTTGTCCTTTGAGTAAGGGAATGATTTTATAGGTAGTATTTAACATTATTATTGAATGTGTCGTACTAATTTTACATTATAATGATACATAATATGTCATTACTCAGTCATATTGCACATAAAAAAAAAATCACAGCTTGTGAGAGTAATGCGTAGTATATTATAGCCGTATACGATGACTCAAATAAATCCAGGACAAAACATGTTCTATTGAGACATTAAAAAAAATCCCATGGAACTTTTTCTTGTTGATTATATTATATCAATATTATGTAGTTTAAGGCCGAATACCAAAATTTTGTCCTGTACTTTTACTCGGAACCTCATACAGCTACATACTACTACACACACACACATAACATGGTATAATGTATAACTAATGAGGTAAAACATAACAAATAAAAGAAAATATAACGAATAACAAATTCGTACGTGTGCACTGTGCACGCTATTATAATTCACAGTAAGTGTGGTAAGTATATGTGAGATTCTATTTAAAAAAATTACTGAATGGCAAAATCCAGTTTGTTTAATATCAACAACTGGACAAACTATTCAATGTATATTTATGATATGTGTAAATGTATTTGAGGCCTCAGATTATCACTTAATCACCGTGTGTGTTTACATTTAAGTATATTATACTAACTATTTTTTG
>JAQGBI010000879.1:0-12350 GCA_034698325.1 Sminthurinus elegans | reverse complement strand
ATGTCACGAGTGTCCATTCAAGTCAAAGTGGAAGGAAAGTGTCGCAAAGCATTTGAAAACGGTTCATCGAGCCTCTCGCCCTTTTCCGTGCCAACATTCTGGATGCAACTACGCTGCAAAACAAAAGTCGGCTCTCAAGCAACATTCCAAAACTCACTCGGACAACAAATCCTTTGCATGCTCTCAACCGGGTTGCAGTTATTCCACGCATTACAAAACATCTCTTTTTGAACACACTGGGCAAATTCACAAGGGTGCAAAACCGTTTGTTTGCCAATTTGAATCTTGTTTTTTTGCAACGGTCGCCGCGAGTAAACTTGTGAGTCACACGAGGACCCACACAAAAGAAAGGCCTTTTAAATGTACGGAACTGAATTGTGAATATTTAGCAACCATAAGGAGTAATCTCAAGCGACATCAACTGACTCACGAGCCAAAAGAGGGTGAAAAACGAGCATTATTTCCATGTCAAATTTGTGAATACAAAGGGAAAAGCAAAGACTGCCTCTCCAGACACATCAAAGTTCACAGTCTCGAGAAACCTTTCGCCTGTCCAGTTGAATCCTGTGAATTCCGTTCTAAGCATAAACTATTTCTGGCAGGCCACTTGAAAAGCTACAACAAAGAGCGTCCTTACAAATGTGGAAATTGTCCATTCCGAGGGAAAACAAGACAAATTGTTGCAGTGCACTTAAACATTTGCATTCTGACATTCGGCCTTTTAAATGTCCAGATCCGCAGTGTGATTACGCGACCACGAGAAAAGACAGCTTCAAGTTGCACATTTTAACTCACAATGGTGAAAAGGAATACGCTTGCTCTTTTCCTGGTTGTCCTTTTCGAGCTGTAACAAGGAAACAAGTAAATGATCACGAGTACAATATTAACAGCAAATAGAAGAGGGAACAATGTCTCATTTGTTTTTACAAATGTAAAGCAAAGTCACAATTGACGATTCAAATGAGAACTCACACGAAAGAGGAACCGTACAAATGCAAAGAACCAAATTGTGCATATCGAGCAAAAGCAGTGAGTTTTCTTAAAAGACACCAGAAAAAATATCACAAGGGGATTTTTTCACAGTGAAAATGAAGGAGCGGACGCAACTTTGAATTTTACACTCAACTTTTCCCTTGCTTTCTAAATTTTATAAGTGGATAAAGTTGCAAGTGCAGTTGAAAAGTACAATCAGCTGTCATGAAAATAATATTTTTTTGGCGATATGTGATGTATTAAATTTTTTATTTTTCATTACAACAACGATACAAAAATTATGGAGGATTCTAAAGAGATTTGAAAGATTGTGAAAAATCATTAACTTTTGTCCCTCGTTATTTTTTGGTGCATGATTGAGACGAAATTCAGTAAAAATAAAACATTTTTATGTTGAAAGATTCCAAAATCGGTAAGGAATTTTTTTTCATCCACGCCAACAGCGTCAAGCTGTGTGAGCGTTTTACAATTCAACTTTCCGTTTTCTGGTCCATTTTCATAGATCACGTGATTTCTTTGAAAGCATTGCACATCTTTATTCATTACAGCATTCTATTACAACCGTGAACAATCTACTGGAATTAAAATGAACGTCAACAAGACCAAGACCAAAAAAACTCCCGTCAAACACAAATGTGCCCTCTGTCCTTATTCAACAAAGATTCGGAATTACTACACACAACATTTGAAAAGCCACTCGACGGAAAAACCCTTCAAATGCTCCGAGTGCCCCTTTAGAGCAAAAACCAAAAAATACATCTTGACACACTTAAAACACGTGCATCAAACCTCTCGGCCTTTTCCATGCCCATTTTCTGGATGCAACTACGCTGCAAAAGGCAAGTTCACACTCAAATCGCACATAAAATCACACTCTGGTGTAAAGGCTTTTGCCTGCTCTTATCCGAATTGCGCTTATGCGGCAAACCAAAGAGGAGATTTAATTGTTCACACTCGAACTCACACTGGTGAAAAACCTTTTGTCTGCCATTTTGAATCCTGTTCTTACGCCGCAGGTCAAGGGAGTCATCTAGTGGCTCACACAAGAACCCACACAAAAGAACGGCCGTACAAATGCCCAGAGCCAAATTGCGAATATTCAGCAACTCAGACGAACAGTCTCAAGAAGCATCAACTCACCCACCAGCCTAAAGAGGACGAAGAACGACCAACATTTCCATGTCCACTTTGTGAATATTCTGGTAAAAGTCAAGATAATCTCACTGCTCATATGAAAAGCCATAGTCTCGACAAACCCTTTGCGTGTCCAGTTGAATCATGTGAATTTCGTTCCAAATACAAAAGATCTCTTGCCATCCATTTGAAAACTCACAGCGACGAACGACAATACAAATGTCAACTTTGTCCATTCCGAGGGAAACAAAGAAGCACCGTCACAAGTCATTTACAAAGTGTCCACTCTGACTTGAGACCATTCAAATGCACAGAGCCAAAGTGCGACTACAAAGGAAAAACAAAATGGCAATTGCGAAGCCATCTTGTGACTCACAAAGAAGAGAAAAGGTACGTCTGCGCTTTTCCAGACTGGGATTATCGAGCTGTGACGCAAAGCCGTGTAAATCTTCATGCATTTAATATTCACAGTGAAAAAAAGAAAAACTGTCCAATTTGTTCATACAAATGCAAGAACACACATCAACTGTCGACACACTTGAGAACTCACACAAAAGAAGAACCTTACAAATGCAAAGCGAGTGGATGTGAATACCGATCAAGAACGTCTGCTGGTCTGAGGCCACACGAGAAAAGAAATCACTCAAACAGAACAAATTAATCAAAGTATAAATTCTTTGACACTACAGTTCAGTTGCCCATTTCTGTTGTTCAAATTGTTGAAAGTTAATGCTTTTGCAAATAAAAACGTAATGTGGCAATTAAGCTGTATTCAAACTGCATCTAATAACAAAATTCAAGACGGTTTTTTTCCTGTCGAATTTGGACGGCGTCCAAGGGACGCCGTTTACAACATTTAGATCATTTTGAAGCGGACATAACAACAGGTTGCTAAACTATTCTATTATATTGCTTTAAAGCATAAGTTCATGCAATTAAGAAACAAAATAATATGAACTAGAACTTTTCATCTAACTTCATTTTAATTTAAAGTTTCGTTACTATTTTCTAATTTCTGGTAGGAAAACTGAGGATTTTCGATTTTTTCATGCATTTTGGTTTTGGCATTGATTTTCAATTTGGGGTTTCAACTTAAATGCAAAGTATAAAAGTATTCAAATACCACCGATATTCTGGACTTCGCTCCTCGTTTCGTTGATATTTCTGTTGGACTCATAAAAATGTCATTCCAGTTTCTGAGCTTTGCATTTATTTTACATCTTTTCAACTGTCTGAATCATCTGTCACCATTTACGTCAAAAACTGACTACAATTTTTTTGAGCGGCGTTGAAATACTCCTTTTTTCCACAATTATTTATTTCAGTAATTTATGCAATTCGATGAGAGATAAAACAAGGATCATGTTCTTGGGGGTTTCAGACTCTAAAATAATTTTTAGCCGAGTACCCCGGTCCAAACATTGACTTTATATTTTCAAACTAAGGATCAAAGATTTGAGCTTACATCAAAAATATTGATTTCTACCCAAAATTAGAAAGCGTAGAAGTTGTTTAACAGATTTTCTACAAGATTTCACTTAATTTTTGCATTGCAATAAATAAATTGTGGTTTGAAGTTCAAGTCACGAGACACAATGATCGCGAAAAAAAAAGAGTTTTACACGTACAAACTTTACAAACAGTCTTGAAAAGACAGCGAGTCACTGACAGCAACATTCGCAAAGGTAGAAACAATTTTCTTTCTGCGCCATCAAATATACAAAATTTTACTTGTATTTTCACAAATTTTACACTGCACTACAAATTTTTAAAAATGCATTTGGCTGGAAAACCATTCTCCTGTTCTCATCCCGGTTGTGGATACTCTGCAAATCAGAAAGGACACCTCAGAATTCACACTCGAATTCACAAGGGAGAAAAACCGTACATTTGCCACTTCCAATCCTGTTCTTTTGCTGCGACCACTCAAGGCTGTCTTGTAGTTCATTCGAGAATCCACACAAAAGAAAAACCTTTTAAATGCCCTCAACCAAATTGTGAGTATTCAGCGGCTTCAATCTCTGCTCTCAAAAGTCATCAGCTGTCTCATGAGCCGAAAGAGGGCGAAAAACATCCCTTGTTTCCATGTCCAATTTGTGATTATTTCACAAAATACAAGACAGATCTCACGAGACACATCAAAAGCCACACAATGGAGAAATTGTTCAGATGTGACGAGCCCAACTGCAATTATGAAGCCAAGACAACAACACATCTAAAAAGTCACAAACTCGTGCACTCTGATGAAAAACCGTTCGCCTGTTCAGTTGAATCATGTGAATATCGTTGTAAATCCAAGAGTGAACTTTCGAAGCATTTGATGAGACACAGCGACGAACGACAGTACAAATGTGAACTTTGTCCATTCCGAGCAAAAGTGCGAAACACCGTCTCAGCGCACTTAAAAAACGTGCACTCGGAACTCAACCTCCAACTGTTCAAATGCACAAAGCCGCCGTGTCCATTCGCAGCGAAGACAAACGGCGGGTTGAAAGCTCATCTTTTGTATCACAGCGGAGATAAAAAATACTCTTGTTCATTTGTGGACTGCAATTATCGAGCAATTACCAAATTTGCGGTAGAAAGTCATGAGATTAATGTTCACAGCGACGAGAAGAAGGTAAAATGTCCTCTTTGTTTGTACTTTTGCAAAGTTAAATCTTCGTTTACAAGACAGTTGAGAACTCACACAAAAGAGGAACCGTACTTTTGCAAAGAACAAAATTGTGAATATCGGGCAAGGCGTTCAAGCGCTCTTAAAGAACACCAGAAAAAACATCACCCTCAAGTTTAAAACAAGGCATGAGAAAATTCAAAGTACAATTTTGTATGAACTTGAGTTGATTTGAATGACCGAGTGATAGAAAGAAGAGTTGTAAAACATATTTCCAGCAAACAGCACAAAGAGATTAAAAGTATTATCAATAAACTGTAAAAAGCTTTTAAACTGAAACTTAACATTTCTTTTTGCACTTGCCAATCCTATTTGCAAGTTTTACATGTCGATTATTTTTATGATGATCAAAACAAATAGCACTAAATACGACGTTCAGCAAATTTACATGTACTTTAAAATACTAATTTTTCAGAAGAGTTCAAATAGAAAAGTAAAATAAAAGCATTAAGAACTGGCGAGACTAATTTTTGTTGCTTTTATTGTCTGTGCCCAACGGCTCTAGAAATTAACTATTTGCGTAAAGACTGAACAAAACATGAGCGTTTTTTACGCGGCGTCAAACTTGAACAAAAGCTGAGAGCTATCTCACAAGTTTAATTTGACTGCCGAAAGTTTTGCATTTTCCAATTCCATCGTTTACCGTTTGTTCTTTTGTACATACCATTTCCCCTGTTGAATTCTTGAGAAATAATTAAATTCATACGCTGACGAGCAACAGCTTGATTCATTAAATTGAATGCAAGTAGAACTTTTTTCTTCAGGGAATTTGTTTCTTTCTGGCTGTTCTCGTTTTATCATTTGCCATGGCAACAAATTTCATTGTGGGTTATTAAATTGAAACAAATTACGAAACGGGATATTTTAAGCTTGTAAAAAGACTGGGGAAAGAACAGGACGACATAAAAATAAGCAACTTTTTCCTGCTAATTTAGAGCAGAACATGCTCTTATTTTTGCAGACCAGGACAAGATTAAAGTAGCTAAAGTCTTTAAAGAGTCATGAGAAGATAAATTTTGTTAAAAGTTCAAGCATTACACTCTCAGTTAAAGTACATCCTAAAGGGACCTTTTTTGAAGCATTTCGTGAGCATCTCCTATATAAATACATGTAGATTTTTATAATAGAGATGCCCCAAAAAATCAAAAATACTGAGAGTGTACACTTCAAAACTTAAATCATCTACACCAAATTCGGTTTACACACACCCGATTCTACAAAGCTACATAGAATGGCGTCCAATGACATTTCTAACACTTTTGAACGGCGTTGAAGTTGTTCCGTTCAAATTCGACTACATCAATACAAATTATCTTTGGAAAATCGATCGCATTCATTTACTAATTTCACACAAAGCATCTGCTGTGGAAGAACATCAACGATTCTTAAGTGATAATTTATTGTTTACAGTTAAGAGCTGCAAAAAGCGTTTCTAGATTTACGCGGGATTGCCAACGTTTTACTGCCAACAATACCTGATAATGAGAACAGCTTTTACTTGGAGTTCAAGATACGTGAATATTTATTTTAAGCGACGTCGAAATCTAGCTAAATCCAGATAAATCTGAAACAAGAAAAGAAAGAAATCAGAACACATTTTTTGCCATTGACGTTGAATCAGTTCCCAAAGTCTCATCACCCTGTTTGTACTTGGGCAACTTGGGTTTTACATGAACCAGCTACTTACTACATAACGCCGCTTTGACATTTCACAGCCGTTCTTCGCGTGTCTTTAAATCAAACAGCTTTCAAGCTGCCTCGAGATAAAGAGATTAACACTTTCTTTATTCAGTTGAAACGTGTGAGTTTTGTTGTAAGGTCAAAAGTTCTTCAAATGGTCTTAACAGATAAAAAGTTTTGAAAGCCTGTTTGTAATTTGGAGCGTTGAAACAGGTGCATTCTGATCCTAAACTTCAACCTTTCAAATGCACAGAGCCGCAGTGTGACTACGCAGCCAAGACAAGACATAATTTAAATGTCCATCTTTTGACTCACAACGGGGAGAAAAAATACGCTTGTTCATTTCCAGGTTGTGCTTATCGATCGTCAAGAAAATCGTGTGTCAAGAGTCACGCGTCCAACATTCACAGCGACGAGAAGAGAGAAAAATGTGGAATTAATGGAATAAATGGAATTAATATGATTTTGATGTTATAAGTATCTGTCATTTATACATTTATCACGCTAGATTTCCTGTTTTTGTTATTGTACGCAGTTGACGACTGTGGCGGTTCTCACAATAAATATTTGACAACTTGAAACAGAATTGTTTTTCTGGGTTCTGTGTACAGTTGATAAACAACTTGTTTTTTTTGTTGTTTCTTCTCGAATGGATTCTGTTTTTATTTTCCACCGCGGCACAGAATTCAGAATTTGTTTGTGAAGATAATAGTTTGAATGCCGAAAAGGACTGTTCTCATTTCTTGTTTTTCCACCGAGTAAATATTACTCGAATTTGGACAAACTGTAAACACTGAGAAAGAAAGAAGACATGGAACACTGTCTACTGCTTGTTTTCCCAGTTGATGTCGTTGTTGCTGTCGCCGCCGGTGTAGCTCTTTGACATTTCCACTGTTTGCTGTTTCCTGTTCATCGTACAACAAACAGTGGAAAAGGAGCCCCTGACAAGCAAAGGGTCCGACATGTACTCTCCAGAATGGATGGAAGTGTGTTGGTTGGACAGGGACTACTCAGTATAGTAAAGCCCTAGAATACTACGGGCCCCCGTGGTCGTTTACCAGAGATATTGCAATTTTTTCGTCAAAAAATGTGAAAATTTGATTAACGTTTAATTTTAGTTCTAAGGCTCCTGCTACCCGATTTTCCTGTTCCTTAGCAACATAAATAGGAAATCGTATGAATATTACGGCACATGCAACAGAAACCTTAAACTTCGTCGGATTTTATAAAAATTCAAACGAGGAATGACACCTCCAATGCAAATTGGGACAGACACAAATCAAAAAATAAATATTACTATTACATGCTCCGGATAATTTCAAGGTTGCTTACTCAGGTCACCAACAAATTTGACGTCCAGATTCCGAGAAAAAAATTCATGAACAAAATTATTAAAATTCATAATTATTGTGTTTGACCTTTTTTCTCAGAGAACTCTTTGAGTTGAGACTCCCATCCAAATCTGGAGATGTCAACTTGGACCCTTTGCTTGTGAGGACAAGTGACTTTGCTGGTTATTTGCTCCTGTTCCCGTTATTTTTCTCTTGTTGTTTGTTGTTTGTACTTGACTGTTGACTCTTGCTCTTGAAAACTCCGTTTGTATCCGAACTAAGAGCGGAGTATTTGGCGAAAACAGAAACCAAAAGGCAGTTTTCGTATCAACTTGCATTCAGTTTAAAGGATTTTGAAGAGTCCAGTCATTTTTAAAGCTTAAAGCTTTTGCTACACAATTCAAAACACAAAAAACGAGGATCCATAAGAAGCATCCCCTTGAAGCATTAAAAAATCATACAAAAAAATCGTAAAGGAGAAAAATGTTGACAAAGGAAGAAAATCGATGGAATTTCCTTTGTTTGAAATTTCTTGCCCGTTGGAATTTTCTGCCAATTTCGGTTGATGAAAAATCCGGGAGGATTTCGAGACAGAGAAACCCGAGTAAATTGGCTCTTTGGTACTTTTTCTTTGCTTTGGAGTTGTTGCATTTGATTTATGGATTCATTCGCTTTGGTCAACTTCTTTTGTCTCCGGATGTCAAGGGGAAAATGGATCACGTCATGATTCACTCGTTGATTTTTCCGTACTCTCAAGTGATTTTTTGGGGTTATCAACTTTTCTTTAAATGCCAAAGAGAAACGGTTTTGATCTTCAATCAACTCTTTAGCCATGAAAATGATCATCAAAACAACAAAAACAAAAATAAAGGTAATACTTTTTTAGGTTTATATAAAAATCCAATAAATATTTATAATTTTTTCATGACTCGTGTCATTTTTCATTTTTCAGTTCCTCCACGGAAAATCTTGACGTGGGATTTCAAATACAATCGACAGGAATTCATCACGTTGACGATCCCTTTTGCTGTTTTCGGGGTCGTTTTGATTTTGGTCCCGATTTTTCTGAGTGATCCGGATCGAATGTGGATTTTGTACAGTTCCGTTCCACAGGAATCCAAATTTCGACACTGGTCAATTTTTCTATTGTTGACGAGTTTTGACATATTTTTCTTTAGCCGGATTGCAGCCTTTGTCGTCTTCTCGTTTCTGACTCAACTCCTCTTCTTTCAAAAATGTCAAGTCAGGTTCAACTCCTTTCAACAAAATTTCAGATTATCCAGTAAATTTACTTAATTAAAATATAAAAATAAGTAAAATTTAAAGCTCATCATAAAAGATTGCTTAATCAAATTGAAAACTGCAAAGCTCAAACAAATGTCATTCGTAATTTTATCAAACTTACTTTGATTTTTTTTGGGCTTGTTTCACATAGGAATTCAATTGAAATGCCTCGCGCCAGAGCCGTTCAAAATCTACTGCGAGAAATGCAACACCATTTTCATCTCTTCAATCGCGCATTTTCCTTTGTTATTTTCACCTGGAAACAGACTGCACTTTTTGATGCTATTTTCGGCGCTTTCTTTGCCATCCGCTATAATTTTGAATACCCACTGACAGCTCTTTTCGCCGCATACCTTCACGTTGTCGCCGTAATCATCTATTCAGTCATATATGAGAAGGCCTTCACAATCCCCGATAGTTGGAGACAGGTCAAAAGTCACGTAAGGGTCAGCGCCATCTTGTCCACCTTCAAACAGTATCCGAATCCGAATGAAGGCGGCGGAAAAGCGGGGCTGTTTCAAAAGGAAATCCAACGGATTTCGGAAATCGGGGTAAAAGTGGGCGATTTCCATGTGCTGGAGCGTGAAAGTACACCAAATTTCATCATGTTTGTAGTGACGAGTGTGGCGAGTCTCCTCATCACTTTCCGCTAGATGGCAGCTTGATTTAGAATTAATTACATAATTCTTGTACAGAATTAGGGTATGCATTTTCTCTGTCTTTTAGGCATCCTTTTAGATTCTAAACTTGTTATATTAGTACAATTTGTGACTACAGATGCAAAATGAAATATATTCTGAAGGTTCACATGAGAACTCACACGAAGGAAGAACCGTACAAATGCAAAGAAAATGGATGTGGATATCGGACAAAGACGTCAACTGGTCTGAAGCAACACAGGAAAAGGAGTCACTCTCACATTTCCTAACAGACACTGTAAATTAAAAAATAGAATTCATGGACTTTTCAAAAGACTATTTCTTTTGTTCATACTGATTAAACTATAAATTGATATTTGCTATTAAAGACAAAAGATGAATGATTTAATAATTTGGCGCGTAACGGAAAAGGTTCATCATTTAATTTTTTTTTATGTTCCCAGGCAAAGAATCAGGAAATGTTGCTTGATGCAACGCCGCTTAAGTTTTCATTTCACTTATTGCACGACAAGTTGCAATCAAAGAGAACCATTGAGTTAATTTAACTACCAGATCAATTATTATTACTGTACAAGTTTCTCCATATCATTTATTTAAAGCTTTCTGATTTATTCAATTCAAGCTGATGAAACGAATGGACTTCACCAAAACTATCTTTACTGCTAAGACAATGTATTCAATGTTCAAGATTTTAAGTGGCGTCGTAATCTTTAACAAACGCCAAATGTTTTACAATCATTCTAATTAAAAAGGCTTGACCGTTTTAAACTTTAATGCTACAAAACAGCACTTCAATTGTTCATTGTTCATCATGGATTTGTCAAAAATGATTTGTTTTCAATAGAATTTTGCCAAGCTTCAACTGAGTTTTACCACTTTATTTTGCAGAATTTGCAGCGTCATCAACACAATTTGCAGATAAACTGTGAATAAATAAACGTACGAAATTTTAACCCTTATCAAATGCCAGTGAGTTCTGTTGACTTATTTCTTTTTTCATGAATATGCATTACAAAACCAGTTTGTTAAATGGTGGGAGTTGTATTATATCGACTTTCAGAATCTAATTTATCGTATGTCGTTTTAATATTTTATTAAATCAAAACCGGCGTTCAAGTCATTCAAAATTTGTACTGATTTCTATAATGCATTTTCTGTCAAACTCTACGAAATGAAGTTTGACCGGTAAAAGCTTTTCCCTTTGCAAATAATACAATGTTCTTTAAACGGCATTAATGATCCAAGAATCAGCCTCTTTCCTCACAAATGTTTAATGCATTTTAATTTTTTATGAAAACCCAGTTTTTCAAAAGTTCTGGTTTTTATAGAGCGCTATTCGAGAAAAATGTGAACTTTGTCCATTCCGAGGAAAAACAAGAGGCACCGTCATGAACCATTTGAAACAGGTGCATTCTGACCCCAACTTTCGACCTTTTAAATGCACCGAGCCAAAGTGTGCATCTTCATTCAAGACGAAAGAAGGTTTAGCTGGATACTCTTGGATGCATAAAGCAAAGAACAGATATGCTTGCCCATTTCCAGACTGCGTCTATAAAAATTATAATCAATCCCATGTAAAAACACATGAATATAATATTCACAGCGAGGAGAAGAAGGCAAAATGTCTCATTTGTGACTTCAGATGCAAAAGTAAATCTAATTTGACGAGTCACGTGAGAACTCACACAAAAGAAGAACCGTACAAATGCAAAGAAAGTGGATGTGAATATCGGGCAAAACAGGGAAATCTTCTCAAAGAACACCAGAAAAAACACCATCCCTGCATTTTGAACCCATGATCACAAACAAAATGCAAAAAAAACTAGTTTTACAAAAACATGTTTGTTTTTTTTGGAGGTGAAAAAACATTTTTTCGAAATGATTGAGCATGTTTGTAGAAAAACGGAGAAAATTATTAAAGGAAAAATATTTTTTATCAATGTACTGGCATTTTATAGTTGCATTTTTTTTAGACCCTAAAAAATGGGCCTGGGATTTCTTACAAGTGGTGGCATTTTAGTTGTTTTTAGTTTAAGCTGTAAGCAGATTTGTTTTGCTTTGTGCATGTCCTTCAAGTACCTGGACTTTTTTGGAGTGCTTACACGAGCAAACCAAACGCAACTGTGATCTTAACCTTTTACTCTTATTATGTATTGAGTATACCGAAAAACATCAGTATTGTCTGCAGTACGAGTACCGGTTCCAAAACCTGTAAAATTTAAAGCGGCGTTAAACTACACCACAAACACAAAATTTCATTACTGACTTTTCCAGTCAAAGAATTGTGTACAATAATGTAATTTTAATTTTGTAATCACCAAGTTTAAACCTTTATAAGTTCTTGTGAATTCACTGGCTTTTCTTGGATTCGTACAAACAGGTGCCGTTTTTTCAAGGGCAGTCAGTCAGTTTCACTGAGAAGTTTTCCACGGAATCATTTTGATTGTGTTTTGAGTAATCATTTAAGAATCATTTTCTCCTTCCATTCCTGAGGCTTCAGAAATAACATAGCTCAGCAAGTAATTCTTCTGCAGAACTGATTGAAGGCTCGTTAGTTACATAATGCTTGGTTAAATATCATAGAGAACTCTTTAG
>JAQGBI010000878.1:0-12359 GCA_034698325.1 Sminthurinus elegans | reverse complement strand
TGTAGATTGTAGATACTAAAGATACACATAAAACATAAAACTCTTCAACACAAACTGTCATTGTCATTCCTTCCGTCCCATGTTGTTAAGTTTCATGGTGGTAGTAAATATAAATATAAACATGGATATAGATTCAAAAACATTCATTTTTAGCCCCAAGAACCCAATTACAAACATGTAGGAAATTAGTTCATGTAAAAATGTAAATCAATCTTTATGGTAAAAATGTTGATGGACCTGAAAATTTCATTATAGCACGACGGGATGCTGAAAAATATAGATATAGAAGATAGAAGCTCAAAAATTCAAGACTCAAGATACATGTGAAAGATAATATTTGGCTCACACACTCACACACTCACACCTCACACATTTCAAACTTCAAACTTTTAGTATACTTAAATCAAGAAATAAATGTATTTATGATTTATTATCTTTTATGTATATGAGCATAATAATTTATAAATAAAAATTCAATCACTCTTTTGACACAGCTCCAGTGCACTACAAACGACATAGTACAAACATAGGTACATATCCATAATACATAATTTACCTTTAAAAAGTAATCAGTAAGCAATTCTACATTCTACAGGCGACATAAAATTTAATCTTGTGACACACATTTATCTTAGGATTGGAGTTTTGACTATATGTACACTACACACACATGTGTACTGTATCAAGAATGAGCTCCAATAGCAATAAGCCTACTTCAAAAAGTAACAGTATTACATATTGCATATTGTATTTGTCATTTTATTTCTTTGTTAGTCGGAAGTCGGAAATTGCTCGTGTTACTTAAAAAGATACTTGTATTATATTACAGATAAATCCAAATCTAAATATGAGCAATAATAATAAATAATTATTAATAAGATTTGCAAAGTTGTAACTATCTAATGAAATAAGCAAGTAGCATACACCGTAACTACAGTATTGAGCATTGGTTATTGGATATTTCGGCAAGTCATTCATTCATTTTTTCCTGTTCTTGCATATTTGTATTTATTTATTTATTTTTGTTTACAGTTTATAGTATTGCCCTATTGGAACTTGATTAACTATGTACTATTTATTACACATGAAAGTTAACTGTATTCATTTCCTGTGACTCTTTAACATTATGTAATTAAAACGGACCATTAATACTCCAAAGGCACCGACTTTTTTTAAATGACTACTTACTGATTTGAAATGTATGTATAGTAAAGTAATTTTTTTATTTGTCAGACTTTCATGTGTACAGTGTACAACGTACATTGTATATTGTACAGTATTATTTTCAGACTTGTGAGATGCACATCCCTTCATATTTCATTACAGTTGCTATTATCCACACGATCTCTTTCAAGTTTATTGATTTTTTTTGACAGTTAGTTAGTGCGTTAAAGCTCAACAAATACACAGTATGTAGAATTTATATCGTGCGTTGTGCGTTGTGCATATGCTTATATGTATTTTGTACATGATGCAATACGCAGTCATCGCTCAGCACTTTGCACGTTTAAATAGTAATAATAATAAAACTATTAATTGTCCGCTGACAAAAATAATGCTTATTAAATATTTACCGTCACTTGAAAATATTTTTACACCATATAAGCACGACACTTGATCAAGTATCAATTGTTGTCTGAGATTTTTCAGGTTATGTACATCGTGCATAGTGCATAGTACATGGTATGCAGTACATGCCACTTGTGTTTTTAGTATTCCTTGGTGGTTCTTTGATGTCTATTTCTTCCTCTCTCTTTCTCTTTCAGATCTCAGACGTACAAATATTTCATTTTATTTCTCTTTCCTATTAGAAACGTTAAACATCATTACACAATAATTTCATCCTTTGAAATCTGAATATAATGAGCGCTCATGTACTGGAATCTGGAATGTAGTGACGGCTGGGCTGTGATAATGCTAGTGGTATGGGGATATAAAATATAATAATAATAATAATATGCAAGTCCCAATAAAATTACAAGAGCAAGTTTTTTCCTCACAAATTGATATGATGAAGGATCACGATCACAATCAGTAGCCATACCCTCTAATAGTCTGTCACGTAAACATCATTAAAAATTGATTAAATACAATAATATACAATAATATTCTTCATGCTAAATCTCTGCATGTACTCATATTTTTTTCAATGCAGTTTTTTATGCATGGGTTCAGAGAAATGAACATTTGACTTTTGACTATAGCAGTATAATACACTACATACCTATATGTAATAGGTAGATGGTAGATGTGCTTCTTCTTTGCCTATTAAATTCACGGTATGCATGAATAGCAAATAAACTGTGCAAAATTACAGAGTTTACTACTCAAACGATTCGTGGCGTTTTTTTGTTTTTATTTAAATTGGACGGCGGATTGTGGTTTTCAAAAGTTTTGAACTTTGAACCCCCCATTTTATGAAAAACACGGGTAGTAGGGTTTAAAAAATTGTGATAATATACAAATAATAAACTGTGGAATACAAAAAAAATGATAAGGAAAACTTCTCCCTTTTAAAAGGGTGTAGTTTTTAAAATCACAGGACTCCCATGTAATTTTCATTTTTACATGTTGCTGCTGCTGATGACCATGTAACAGCATAAATATACCCAAAATGAACATTTTTATCATTCTTGTATTTACGATTTACGATATGATTAAAGTCATTGTTGATTGTCGATAGGAGCATCAGGTTCTTTCATCTTGTCTCAATTTTTCATCTATTTATCATCATACGTAAGGCTACAGTCTATCGTCCACAGTACGTCATAATTCATAATATAATGAAATACGTTTATTCACTTCATCTGGATGTACAAGATCTGTTCGGATCTGCGTAAAGAGTTTAATAATTATGCGTGCTCTTTTAAAAAGGAAGTTTTTTTTTATTGTACTTGATTCTTTCATCTCATTGGGGTAAAAAATATGTGTAATGTGTACGATGAGAGTGTGTTTTGGATTCACGTGTAAAGGGAAATGAACTGCTTGTAAGTACGGATGATGCTGGATATGCAAATGACAAATATTATTTACCTCATTTTTTGACATGCTACTAGATTCTAGATACTAGATACTACCACATCACATCAATAATAATGCGGGATAAGTACACAGAACACAGGTTTTGCATGACCCGTAACCCATAATGTAAATATTAAATATTCAATGCGTACCTCAATAATATTTTTTTTCTCCTGGTACTAAACAACTTATAAATGACAAGTATTACACACATGATGTGAGTCGTAAAATGCGGTGTGCGTTTTTAATAATCATTATTAATTATGATGTATACCAATGTACCAATGTACATTTATTATATTATTATTTACTATGTACTTGTACTTGGATAATTTAAAACAGCTAATACCAGCTAATAGCTAATAAATACAGCAAAATTGAAGACTATTCAGCGGATGTAATATCATTTACTGGTCGGATTTTTTCTTAATGTTCCATACTTAAAATACTACTAATTAAGTGACTCTCTTTGGTTTATACGAAATATTAAGATTGCTTCAATTTAACGGTAGTAAGTAGAATGTAGACAGTAGACGGTGTGTAGGATCATACTTGTGTTTATGAGACGTGGTGACTAATGGGGTTTTTTGACAAAGAATTTTAGCCGAAATGTTCCAAGTTGTACAACAACCACAAGAAAGCTCGTAGGTGGATCTAGTTTTTTTTGTATTTTTGTTGCCGCACAAAAGATAAACGTTTTGTTCATTGTTCGTCATCATGAGCATCATCATCATCACCATGTTGCTTTTCATTTACCCGATTTTTTTTACAGTTTAAAACATGAGGATTGACGATAGGTCTGTATTTGTAAATCATAAAAAATCATGAGTACATGACTTAAATGTACAAGTTTTCTCAGTGCTTATACAGATTGGAATAAGTTAATTACTATCGGAGAAAGAAAGAAAAAGCCTTAAGAAAAACATGTGAAAAGGCCGTCTCATATTGCAGCCAGCAGCAGCAGCATCAGCATAAGTAGTAGAAGTAGTAGTAGTAGATTTGTGTTGATTATTGAACAAAAAATGACGGTCCCTGTCATCTGTACACACTCTAAACTCTACATTCTACACTCCACAGATGATGCCCTAAAAGGAAACTAAAAGATACAAAGGTGGAATAATGACCATCAACCATCATACTCCAAATCTACTTGCTTGCAAAGTTTGTATTTTGTATGAACAAAAAAAACGGCAACAGCAACAAACGTTACGGTTTATCTCATGTAGAGAGAGAGAGAGAGGTTAATTTAATACGATTTGTTCTTGATTGTTGATAAATGGGCGGAGTTTATCCATATTGTTGTGACCATTTTCCCTCGTTTATACCGATAAATTTCGCTTCCTTTATAGTCTTAATTAAGGATAAGCCAACCTGTCTTCTGTCTTCCACACTTTGAATTGCTCATTTTACATTGTACATGGCACTTGAACATTTTTGCTCATTTTATCTAGATATCCTAGATCCTAGAGCCTAGAGTGTTTGGTGAATTAAGTAACTCTATTTACCTTAGCACTTCGTTAAGTACATAATGCATGACATGGGCAAATTTTATGTCATGTATTAGACGATCCAGATAAAACATCCTAAACTTGATCATTTTAGATATAAAATGTTTACACACTGTACCCCCACATACATGTATAAACAGTACACACGGAGTGATTTGTGTGTTTATCCACAGAAATAAATCTCTATCTTGTGAGAGTATAACTCTGTGCTGCTACCAGCTACCATCATCTTTATTATTTTTCCATTTCAGTTTAGTTCCATGCATCCATGCAGAATGTACTTAGAATCTAGAATGCAGAATGTATATTGTACAATGTACATGTTATCGTATCCACTATCCACTGTACACTGTACACAGTGTTGAGAATTTATTTAGTATAAGCCAAAAACAATTATTTGGTGTATAATTAGAATTATTTAGAGTGACAGCTAGAAGTCGTTTTGTCTCAATCAAAATTGTTTGATCCCCATCCAAGAATGAAGAAGAGAGAGGATGTAAAATGTAAAATGTCGATGACGATTTGGATTTTCTGCATGTTACTTACTTGATGCTTTGCTTCATGATTTTTTGAGCAGTGTGCCGAAATCGACAAGAGATATGTACAATATATAATGTATAAAAGCGAATATCTACATTCTACATTCTGCATACTACACATACTAAAGGTAATGTTGCAGGCGAATAGCCAAAATCTAGCCAAAATCACAAATACATACATACATACATTGAAAATTGAAATACACTCACATGCATATGGCACATGGTGCATGATTGTCTACTTGTTCATCTTCTGTGATACTCATCTTGACTTGAATGTGAATTTTATGGTGTTCTCTTGTATCTTGTACATGTGAATTTATCGTATATTGTATATGATGCAGATGTAAATTATTTACTATTCACGTTTGTATTTGTTTATTTAATCTATCGACTATCAGATGAGAAATGAGAAATAAGCTGGAGGAAGAGGAGAATTACGACTTACGACTCAAGTAAATATTATGTATTATCTATATCTATTATGTATGTACATATACGTTCAGATTTCGCATGAAAATTACATGGACGTTTATCATTCGATATTTGATACCAAGAATTATTTTACATGGATGCATATGTACATAAGCTGTGTGTCATCACAAAAGTCAGAGTTGGAGAGTCAGAGTTTGAGTCAAAAGGGATGGTGTGAGCAAGAAAACAAACAAACAATAACAACAAAGTGATTTTTTTTTTCACAAGTTTTTGAACCGGTGTTTTCACTCTTTTTTCTTTTGTTTTATCAGTTTTGATTAACTTTCGGAACGTGTACCTTATAATTAAAGCACAGCCTTTTTTTTCTCCTTCTTTTTTTCCTTTGAATTTTGTTGAGTGTAAAAAATTTCCCTTCTTTTCTTTCCCTTTTCCACCGTTTATCGGCATCGGTAAGTGCAGATAATTTAGAGTTTCCCGTAATTTTCATTGAAATTTGCTTTTACATATGAATATGATACATGTATATGAATACGTATATTGTACATGAGAGGAGAGCATGGGTCATGAAACAGTCCTTGTTTAGTTTTTCCTCACCATTTGTGTTTTGTGCTTTGTGCGAATCAAAAATACTAGTACTTTTAAACTTGTAAACTTGTAAACTGCAGACTGTAGACACATTGTTAAATATTTCATAAGAGAATCGACAAAGGTGAAGGAATCAAAAATTTTCTTCTTTTTTGTTTTTGATTTTTTTTTCTCTTCACATTTTAAATTATCTACACATGATGTAAAAATATGTATAATGATTACATATTGTGATAATGATAATATAATTCTACAATCTCATGCGTGATATTATTTACTTGAACTTTATCACAGAAAGCACATTGCCCGTACACCAAAAAAGTGCAAAACAGCATACCTTTTCACATTTACTTGCACTTGGCCACGTATTATTATTGCACTCAATACTCAATACTCGATACTCAATATTTCATACGTAAGTAATCATTTCTATTCATGATTCGTGATAAAGAGAAAACAATACCGCGGATATAATACTACCACAATGCATAATGCATACTAAATACTAATAATAATACTTGATTTTTTATTGAAAAACGATAAAGTATATCTTCAGAAAATCATCATCATTATTTATGATTATTCTAACAAAGAATTAAATGCAGTTTATTGTAAAACGTAGGAATAGAAACGGTTAAACTCAACTTTGATGACTTTCAATTCTTACACACTCCAGTAAAATATTATAATATAAAGTATACACAAAAAATACTCAAAGCTGTTAGATATAATATAATAGAATATACAATGCGTACATTATCCTCTATGACGTTTTCATTTTTCATATTTGTGCACTGTGCATATTTTGCCTTGTACAAAATAAAACAGATTCGCATATTACTAAAAACTCTCAACTCTAAACTCTCATTCAACCCTCAACCCACAGTGAATACGTACAGCTAAAAAGTAAAAAGCCAGATCGTTGCAAATTGTAATCAGAAGCTTTTTACCTATTTCATATTATGATATAATACATATTTAATACTCCATAGTCAAAGGTCAACAACATAGCTCATAATCATAATCATATGAATTGTAAAGAGAATGGGAGAGCAAAAAATATCCATTTGAGTCATTCCCTCTCTCTCTCTCGCTTCTTTCTGGTATTATGCATGTGTGAATACTGAATACTGAATGCTGAATACAGAATACAGGAACTTGATTTTTTTTTCTTGTTGTATTCTTCACAAATGCATATCCTGTCAAATGGATATTCTATTCCGTTCCCTCAACCCAACTCAACTCAACTCGACTCAATTCAACTCCACTTTGATTTTGATTTTAGTCATATTATCCGTTTTTTTCTGCATATCCTCAACATTTTCTACCACTATTATTAAGCTTATGATAATTAGTACGTAGTAGCATATCATATATATCATAGCACAGTGTATGAACATGATGAATACAGTACACAAAATAGAGAGACTTTCAATTGTTCTCATTGTAAATTTAAATCCATGTGGAAGTTGCTCTCTGTTCTGTATTCTCTGTTCTCCTGTTGATCCTATGATAATAACGATGATGGCACTCGAGACTCGAGAGTAATTTATACAGGTGTAAGTGGTTCATGTTCCATATACTTTCCGTATTCTTTTGCATTATGTAACGTAGATAAAAATGAACGAGGAAGAAGAAGAAAAAGCAAAAGAAGTGTGATATGTACAATGTACAGTGTATTAGGTAGTCAAAAAAAATCACCATCAACTTAAACCTATAGGTATTCCTAATAATTTGTTGCATAAATAAAATATTAAATATTATGATTATATGATACACAAAAGATATTCTTGTGGTATATGTGCATACATATAATGTAACTACATGTACAATTTACAATGTACATGTATTTGCTCTTTCGATTGACAAGAAAGGGTGTGAATGTAAATGTCAGAAAGAACACACACCTAAATACTAACAAGTAAATACACACATAAAGCATAAAGCACACTTGATATTTTACCGGCCGGTATTTTTTACTTGACAAACGACGTAAGACATTAGACATAATGCATAATCCATAGTAAGCCACATGTTATATGTACAATGTACCATGTACACGTACTTCTGTACGAATTACGTACGTATTACGAATTATGAATTATGGCTCCCTAATTATATTCGACAACACCTTTACTTAAACAGATGAAGATGAGGCAGACGAAGGACACACCTTGACAAAGTTAGCTAGGAAAAATATCCATTTGTATGAATAAAGATGTCATTATTACATTATATGTACGTAGATTGTAGATTGTAGATTTCAGATATATTAGTTTCAAATCTGTGCTGAAAAACGTACATTGTTTATTCTTAAGATTAGTACATCTTATTATGGGGATGCGTGCACAAGTTGAAATTTCACTTATGATCTCTAATTATCCATGTATATTCTCTATATAATAAAAGACTGCTTGCTAATTTAAATCAAATAGCACGTGTGCAATATCTGTGTACAGTGTACAAGTATCTACAGTCAAGAGTTTAGAGTTTAGAGTCGAGAGATTCGAGAGATTAAGATTACCCACTTGATTATCATTATCACATTCATAATAATTTCTAATTTGTAAAATGTATGACCATAACATGTAAAACGTGTGTGGTGTGTTAAAAAGCGATACATGACAAGAAAAGTTAACAATTCAATTACAGTTTTTAAGCATCCGTATTCTCATACCTCGCATACCTATAGTTTTACCGTAAGTTGATTCATATAATATAATATGTATAGGTGCTAATCATAATAATAATTATTTGTACTATTGATACTGGATTTAGAAAAATATTAGAGAACAATATTACAAGATGCCTTTTGTATACTTGGTTTAATAATTGTTCTGTGGTTTGACTTTTAAAAAAAGAAGAGAGAATAATGAGATTTTCATAGCTGTCTTGTAATATGTAACACGTGTGTAGTGTGTAGTGTATACTACATACGTGTTTGACGTCATTTACTCGCTCATGATTACAATTATGGCTGTGATGATCAATGATCAATAATCAGCATAAATAAAGAATAAAGAATAAAGACGCAACATTATGGATTATGGAGCTCAAGCTATATGTAAGTTAAAGCTGGAATAAACTAGTCTTCATCAGATTAAAAATAAAGGCAAAGATCATCAAACGTGGAGCATCTCAACTCATCTCAATTTAAATGCGTAAAAATAATAATGATCCATATATGAACCACTCAACTATCTTACTGTACATACGTATGGTTTGGGGATTTTTCTACAGACTAACAAGTAAGACAACATGTGACAACAGGACAATGAAACCATTATGAGCATTATTTTTATTGTGTAATGCTCTACGATATAATATTAGACATGCTTGTGATAAAAATTATATTATACCAATGCAGATTTTAGAGTGTAGACTCCAGCCCAGTCCAGGCCAGTACAGACGGAGTGAAGACAGTACATAAAGAGACTTTGACTTTCAGACTATCGGTACATATTGACAAAAGTAAAGCCAGAAGCCACAGAAATACGCATAATGATTTTTCATGAATTAATAAAAATTAGAATCATGGCCGTTCTTCCTTTCTGTCTTTACATTTTATAAAAATATTTACAGTTTATTCTCTACTCAATAAAAAGTAAATGTCTCATGTGGGTACTTTATGCATATATTACAAATTATAATAACTATGCATGTGCTCTTAATTGTACATAATATAGTAGTATAATAGGTTATTCGTTCTACAGTGTGCAACATTTTGGATTCTAGAGTCTAGGTTTTAGACCAGCTTCATCAAAAGTCAAAATTCACAAAACAGAGAAAAAATCATATCGTAATTGTATCATGAGTATATATGTTTCCTTTCTCAAATCTAAAATCTCAAATATTCTTTCCCTTTAGGAGTTCTTCTTCATCCTCATCTTTTTCTTTCTTCCCCTTTACACGCACTTCTCAACTTCCACTGACGTATTACAATAAAACGACTAAACACGCTATAATCATAAGCTGCAAGCACTCATTCATATTCATATTCAAATTCGTCATCATTATTGTGATTCTTTTACACATAATATAAGAATCAAAGTATATTATGCATGTATGTACAGTGTTTTATCATTTATTATAGCATTTTATTGAATGCATGATTCTTAACTCTTAACAACGGGATGGCATGAAAAAGATGATAGGAATATATAATATTGCATAAAATTATACTCTTTATACTCTTCATCATTTGGAGAATATCGCATGTAAATTTCTCAGTGTTTTCCACGCAGAAAATTAGCTTTGTTAACTGTTCATCTCGGACGGCTTTTGCATAATGTGTATAATGTGTAATGTGCAATCATCATTGAATTCAAATTTAGAGCTATCATGAAATTGTAACATGGAATAGAGAATATGGAATATGGAGTATGAAGATGGCAATCATAATCATAATCTGAAATGGAATAATATAATCACAATATGAATGAATCTCTATCTGAATATAAATTCCACATGTAACATGTGCATAATGTGAAGAGAAGATTGAGCATAGATACGGTACCATAAACCATGTAGAATGTAGAATTATCAATTTAATTCAATATTCAGCATTCAGCATTGAGTATTCAGTAGCAATAAGACATATTGTATTGTGGCAAAATGTGGAAGGAAATTCACTCGACCCGCATTTTTGGTTGGATTCTAGATTCTATAGATTTTCCTCATTTTGAAACTCTCATAATAAAGACTTTTCACTCTGGGGTTTTCTTTATTACTTTGCTTACACATGTAACGTGGATCTAGGATCTACATTCTACATGGTCTACACACATCTTCCTTTTGAGTTTCCGAACGTACACACTACCACCATCTCACCATCACCACCATCACACATGATAATATATAGAATAGGTAAGTACACGCATGGCTTTTTTACCCAGCATTTGCATAATATGGAAATGAGAAATGAGTAATAGTAGATTGAATATTATACACCATATACATATCATTATATGTTATACCATAGCATGTGCGATAGAAATATCATGTATTTTATATGTACATGTACAAATACATCTACCTACATAAGGCACTTACCTATCGGTCTAATACATGGGCAATCAACATATTATCACGATACAACTGTAATAAAACCTTTTGTAATTTGATAGATGGAGAGAGAAAGAGGCTAAAGAGCAAAATTTTTTTACCGCTTACTCTCTCTACTCTCCACAGCTAATACCAACGGAGTTGAACTGAAAAATATTATTGAAGAAGCACCGTCTCATTTCACAGGTGTATAGTGTACAGTGTACATTATATATAGAGAGAGATGATGATGATGAGCATGAACGATAGATAGATAGATACGTGGCAGGCAGACCATCAAAGTTGATGAATGGAATGAATTACTTTCCTCGACGGCTACTACCGACTACCAACTACCAACTACCGAAAATTGACTACTACATATTACACATACCACACATTCGCATTTTATCGCATTACACCACCTCACCTCACCTCATGTGTTTATGCGTGTGTGACTCTCACGACCGAATTGGAATGCAAAGATACATACATATAGGGACATTAATATATATTGCATATACCGCGTACCATCAAAACTCATGGAGAAGGAAATGAAACAACTGTAGAGTGTAGAGTGTAGAGCGTAGAGGAAGATGATATTAATAATATTATTCAAATTAGCCCTCACGAGAGTAAAAATGACAAGTGCGTGTTTGTGTTTATGTATAGCTTTAAGCTTAAGCCCATATGTACACATGTATAAAATATCCTCTGAATCTAAAATATAATCTAAGGATTAGAATTGCATGTATGTACATCTCTCACTAGTTACTGCTATTTTTTTCAGACGTCCGACATCCACAATTCATTTAACCTATGGCCAAAAGTGTAGTCATCCAGCGTACAAATACCTACATCAAAAAACTAAAACCCTGACCAGAAAATGTAAGTTGTGAACTAATCCACCTAAAGTTGAAGCTATCGGCCTCGGTTTTTATTCTGGTTTCTGGTTCACAGATACACTTTCACAGGTACGTAAAAACACTATGCGAGAAAAAAATGTGGAGAAAAAGTGAAAAGCAAGCTATGAAGTACAAATAGGAAGGAGCGAGGAAAAACTAAAAAAAAGAAGTAAAAACAGCAAGGTAAAAAAAATCTCCATGTGAGATTTTCCTAACCGTTGAACCATCATAACATAGAAAATACAAAATACAGGTATGAAAATACAAACCGGGCATGAACGGAAATGAGAACCTCCTGAACTTTGTACAAGTATACTAGATAC
>JAQGBI010000877.1:0-12362 GCA_034698325.1 Sminthurinus elegans | reverse complement strand
ATTAGAGACAAAGACAAGGAAAAGGATAAGGAAAGTCAACAACAACGGCAGGAATCTACAACAATGAAAACTCCCAAAGTACAAGGTATTTTTAAGGAACCTCAAGATTCACAAAGAGCAAAAGATTATGAACTTCTTCGTTTACGACAGGAAGATTTAAAATTAATTGTAGAAGGTAATCATCCATTAAATAAAGAAATACCAGATCCACATAATATGACCAAACAACAATGGGATGAATATGGAAAGAGTGTATTTGGAGATGACAACAATACTGATAGAAAGTTTTTTGTCAGTGAAAGCAGATCTAGCATGCTAAATAAAATGAAGCAAAATGATAATTTAATGAAGGATGCATTAAATAATGAAAAACCTATGATTTAAAATTATTTAAGTACTTTTTCACTGAATGTTGAATAAATTATAATGATGATGAGATTGATTGACTTTCTTTTCTTTTTTTACTTTCTTCTTTTTTTTTGGACTTTCTTTTATTTTTTTCCATCTGTTCATAATATGCACACACATACGATATCATTGAATTATGCACCAGCAGAAGGAAAATTCAACAGGATCGGGGATAGAACGGTAAGAATTTTTAATTTTAAATTAATTTATAATTGTTATACTTTTCTGTCATTTAATGGTTTTCTATTTATAGTTAAATCTTTGTAAGTTACTTAATACATATCATTTTACCACAACAATATATAATATGAAAAGTAATACAGAGAGAGTGTCCTATGTAGCTCTCATAATAATTATAGTTTTTTGGATGAGGAAAAACTCTCTCTGTGTCCTTCAAATACGCATTGATTTTTATCGATTCATTCAGTTAATTTTTTTGTTTTTATGTATATCTTTAATTGTTTCAGGTGACACTACACATCATATATATTTTAATTCCTGTGTGTTGTGTAAGTGTGTGTGTGACTTTTACCACTTTTAACAAAATGATGCGAATGGTGACACAAAGGCTGGGCACTGTCGCCAAAGGATTCATATCTAGTCGACCTGGTAATTTTTAATCCTTTTTATAAAACTTAAATAATAAAGTTATCACATTATTTGTATGTGTATAGAGTATGGATTTGTTGTTATAATGCAAAATCTTACACCTGTATTATTTCTGTACTATAATACCTATATTAATTTTTATTTATATAATATATAGCTGTTCCAGCCGTTATGACAAATAAAATTCGATTCATGTCATCAGAAGTTCAAGAAACAGATGAAGAATTTGATGCTCGTTATGTAGCTTACTTTAGTCGACCTGATATTGATGGTTGGGAAATCAGAAAGGTATATATAATATTTTGTTTTTATTTTACTATGAACTATATTATATATAAAAATAATACAAAATATACTTTTTGTCCTCTGCACTTTGTGTACAATACATGTACCATAATATATTATGATTAAATTTGATATATTTTTATTTCAGGCTATGAATCAATTGGTTGTAATGGATTTAGTCCCAGAACCCAAAATTATTATTGCAGCTCTTCATGCTTGTCGTCGTGTTAATGACTATGCCCTTACAACTAGATGGTTGGAAGCTATAAGATATAGAAGTACGTCTGCAAATAAGGAAATCTACCCATATATTTTGAAGGTATGATGTTTTATAATAAAGTGAAAATATTTGGTTTTTTAAATGCTAAAATTGATTGAAATGATACAATTCATCTAATACATATTATATTATATCGTAATATTACATTTATATATATATAATATATAAAGTACACAATAAATAATATGTGGAAATTTGGATTTTAATAGGAAATAAGACCCACCTTGGATGAATTGGGAATTAGTACTCCAGAAGACTTAGGTTACGATAAACCAGAATTAGCATTAGAATCCGTGTTTGATATGCATGGTCCAAGCAAATAAGTAAATAATAATATTATATGAGATAAATATCCTCTGATACACGATAAAATAAAACGATGGGAAAATATGTCTGTATATATATATATTAAAGTAATAATATATTCTTAATGGAAACAACTCTTAATATAATATAGAAGAAGAATAATATATTATGTATAACTGCGATATTATGTTATAATATGTATACCGATGTATAAAAACGCTTTTTTTTTGTTCAAATGAAGATTAAAGAATGAATAATAATAATAATTGATAATGACATCAATATAAAATTATATATGTAGCCAAAAAATGACGTTCTCGTACTTTACCAATTCTATCATTTCAAGACTTTTAATTATTCTTAATTATTGACTACATGAATATAATACGATGTGTAGAACTATACCTATATATACGCTACGTACAAACTATAGAATGCTATTTTATTTTGTTGTTACACATAAAAACTAATTATAATGATAATATTATCATGAAAGCAGTTGTATCGTAGAATCATTTCTAATAATATGCTGTGACAAAAAATAAACAACAATATTCATATTATACTATTTAATATTATTATAGCACGGGGTATCTTTTTATTTCTCTCAAAACTATATTGCATAATATAATGGCAATACATTATTGATTTATAAAAGTCTTCTTATTAATATTTAGTGACTGTCTACGAAAAAAAAAACATACTTACAAACACACACAAGTCTTTAATTATTATAATTGAGATATTATTTATATTATATAGAACAAACTTTGGTTGACTTGAACAAGTTACTATATTATTATTATTATATAAATAAAATCTCTCTTCAAGTAGCTGTTGCTGATATTGATTCAGTACTATTTTGATTTTGTTGTTCCTTTTCTTTTTTTAATTCTAGTAATTTACATGTTCTACGGGCTCTCCATGATCTCATAACAGTTTTAGGACATAAAGGCATAAATCCAACAAGACCTAAGGAAAATGATTACAAATAACAAAAGTTTTTATGAATAACTATATATATTGTATAGTCTAATGCCTAGTGTATATATTATATTTTGATGTGTATAAAACATTATTACTAAAATTACCCATTAATTCTTGAACTGGACCACTTGCAGTGGCTCCACGACCTATCCAATATCGACATCTTTCTAAATTTAATGATATTAATTTTTGATTGTCTTTATTTGGCATAGGATCATAACTTCCTAATTGTTCAGCTCCAGGAGCAGTCATTGGTCTCCATTTCTGTGTAAAAACAAAAAAAAAAAACCCAAAAGATGTAGATAATAATAATATTATAATGTTACATTATAAATTATAAGTATAAATATAGTTAAAAGTTAAAAATGTTTTGTTTCATGTTGTGTATAATGACTTACATTAGTTAAAATCACATGGTAAAAGGGTCTATTAGTACATCCGTGTTGTTGAAGACGAATGACTTTTTCACGAGGTTTGACATATCCCCCACCCGAGGCATTAGTAATTGGATAACGATATTTAAGTAGTAAATGTGTTAGTCGTACCATTATTTATATTATTATTAATTGAACACTGAAAAGAGAAACTTTAATTAAAAATTAAAACTTGTGCATTATTTTCTTTATTTTAAATGTGAATTAAAAGAGCCGGCTTTTTTCTTTGATGATTTTTTTTAATCTTGAATTCCGGAAAATCCACAGAAATGTTAATTATATATTTTTTTAAATTCCAGTGTGTCAACTATTTAACCGAGTTCCGGATATTTTGGACAGGTGAATTTTTTTTTTGAGAGGTCAAAGTGCGTCAACTCACAGGGACTTCTTTACTACGGCCAATCTCAATAAGGAAACAAGTGCGTGCATAAATATTTTTCAATTTCGTTATAGCGGTCTCATCTATCGGATCAACTTCAAACTTCATCTTTTGTGTGTGTGTTTATATATTTTAGATTCGTCTCTTTCTGTTCTATTCTCTCTCTCTCTGTAATAATATTTAGAAATATATAAGAATATTACTTGTCCTATTATATTACTTGTCCTCTACTTCAAAAAAAAAACGCAACTACTTTTCCAGGTAAGTCATTTAGTAAACTATTAGTTAACTACATGTACAGAAATTTAATTAGAAAAACAAAAAAGTTAAAAAAAAATCTACATCTTTCTTTTTTATATATATCGTGTGTATAATATTTTAAGTATATATCTATATAATATACAAATCTCAAGTCCATGAACTCTACTACTTCTTTATTCCGGAGATTCTTGTTCATTTATACTTATATTCAAGTGTGTGTGTGTGTGTGTGTATTATGTGTCGTAATAAGTGTTGTAGTAGTAATTTTCCAAAAAGATTTTTTTTTTTCTCATCATCTTCCTTTATTTTGAACATGTTTTAGGTTAATAAAATATTATAATAATATTGATTCCTATAATCAGTGAATAACCATTTACTTTTGTGTGAATCATCATTTACCTAATCGGTATTTTATCAGGTATAAATTGCAATGTTAACTATACTATAATCGCGCCTAAAAGACCGGTTTAGCTAACTATAATAAATGTATCTTTATAGCATTTTAGTACTTTTTATTACAAATGTCCATGTCCTATATATGTCCATGTTTATGTATGTATAGAATTTTGAAAACAGTTTTAAATCTACATAAATTGACTTTAATTATTATTATTATTATTATTACAGTCTTGTATTTTTTTTATTTATTTATAATAATCTAGATCCAAAGTATAAATGCTGAATCCCGACTCTCTCTCTCTCTCTTTGTGTGTGTCATGATTTAATTGTCTTTTATATTACGTTATTATATTATAGACTTTTTTATTTTTATTCCTTTTGTCATCACCGTCTTCATCGTTGTGTTGTTTTGCTATTTTAGTCTATAGTCTTGTTTTTTTTTTTTTTTTTTAAAAAAAAAAGGACCTTTTTACTCTTCAAAATATTATATTTATAAAATTACAAAGAAGTGATTTTGTATTTTGTATCCAAAAATAATGTTTTTTTAAATATAATTTCTGTTTTTTGGTAGATATCTCTCTTTATTAGTAACTAAAAGTATAACTAAATAGGATATTTAATTTTAGTTACCTTATTCGTTAATAGGGTTTCTATTTTCCTCAACTATATATATAAAGCTATATAAAAATGATAAAGCTGATATCATCATCCTCTATATCATATCGTCGATAATAATTATTGACGTATTTTAGAGTCAGTGAGTACTAAGGAAGTGAAACTAAATGTGAGTGTGAAGAAAAATTAATACATTTATATGTAAATGTACATATCTACATAATAATATTATTATACATCGTAGTTAACTGTTTTCAAACGTTTTTTCATTGCTTTTGATATAGACTTTATTCCTTTTTTTTGATTGATTGAGAATCTCTACTATGTATTATAATATTATTAACATTACATTTTAAACTTTTGTTTCAGAATTTCTTTCTCGTATAATTGTGATAATAATTTAATACTTTTTTTTTGAATGATAAACAAAATCTTTGAAGAACGAAGACAAGTGACGAAAGTATAATAATAGCAATAATATTATATAATACAGAAAAAAGGGACGGTTACTTCAAATATCAAATATATTATTATATATAATAAGGATCAGATTACACAAGTGAGTCTAATAATAATAATAATAATAGTTCTGTTTCTTTGTCTTTTTATTTTCAATAGTTTTTTGAAGTAAGTAAATAATATTATATATTATAGACATTTATCATTTTCCATTTCTTGTTTTATCTACATAATATTATATTATTACGATTTACGATCTATATATATACAGATAAACATGCAAAAGTGAAGGAGAAACTATAATATTATTAATATATTATTATACATCAGTTTAAAACCACATTACATTTTAATTACATTTATGTTTTTGTATAACAGAAAATGTAGATTTTTCTTATTTTGTTTTGCTTCTTTGGACTTTTTTCCTCTTTACTCGTAACATCTATTTTGTGTAGTGTATAATATATACTTTGAACATCTTTTTATACTATATGAATAGTTTCTGTCTTTCTTTTTCTCGAGTTCATTTGATTCAATGAAATAAAACGTCATTTATAGTAGTATGGTTTAAATACTGGTTGTTTTTATATTTTGTTGTATTTTATCATTGTTGCAACACATAATAATATAGTATGTGATATGTATAGGATTTTCATTTTTTGAAATCAGCTTTCTTTTCACAATCTTTTTTTTTTATAATCATAATAACTTTCTGAAGTATTTCTTTTTTGTATGGATATAATTACAAGCTAAAGAGAGAGAGAGAGAGAGAGAGAGAGAGAAAAACAGAGGGACACTCATTTATAAATTATGTTTTTTTTTTAAAAAAGAATGTCATAATATTATTATATATACTTGTACATTTTATGCATTTCGTAGATTATTAGTCATTTTGTTTATGTTATTTTATGCATGTATTCATAATATATGCATGAATAAATTTATGATGATGTATATATGGATAATATAATATTATATGTATTTTGTTTTAAAGAATGTCACGTAACTTTTCTTATTATGTTAATAGTTGATACACATTATACTCTCTCGGTGTATGCGTGTTTGTACATCAAAATGAACAAAATGCATAATAATAATATATTATGATTATATGTATATACTTATATATAGTTAAAATAATAATAATACTGATTAGAATTATTATTATTATTATTGACAATAATGACATAGGATATAGGATATTATGTATACGCACACATGTGTACGTAATAGTAGAAGTAGTAATTATTAGATATCAAGTTTGTTCGTAAAATATACATATATTAAGTACATAATACGATGCATCATATCCAGTGAACACATACTATGAATTATATACACACACACTTCACACATATATAAAAGTATAATAATATTATATGTATGATGTATGATACACTTACCTATACCTTGTACCATATCAAAACTGAATTTGTCATAATATATAATATTATTTATTATTTTAGCTCATTGATGCTATATAATAACTATATCATAAATAAATAAAAACATATATATATATATATATATATATATATATAGACTACTATAATAATAATCATATACAGTATACATTTATAGTAAATCAATAATCAATTAATTTTTTTGTGTTTGTTTGTTTATTGATTCTATAATATATATATCTTTCTTTTTCTTTTTTTTTTTTCTCTAGATAATTTGTCTTGTACATACATAAGTGTACATAGGTAGCAATTGTTAAAAAAAAATATCTATACAAAAAAAATATTAAGTACGCGAATTAATCAGCTATGAGCTCCGGGTCGACGACGACAAGGGGTAATCCCAAAACAGGAGGTGGTGGTGGAGGAGGAAATACCAAAACAAATAAGCAGAACAAGTCAGATCTTAAATCAGACAAAAGCCACAACAATGATCACAGTAACAGTGCAAAAGTTCAACCTACAGCAGAACAAATACAAATAGCTAAGATAATGGACTCTCACAGACCAGAAGATCCAGGTTAGTAGTAGGCAGTTTTATTTTATTTTATTTTACATTGTTAATTTCATAAATGAGTAATGAATATACTGATATATACATTGTTTTATCATAATATGTGTATCTAGCGTGTGTGTAAAAAAAAGAAGCATTTTTCATTCATTTAAAATAGTATTACGTTGTCTGATAATAATGATAACTGACAACCATTTCTAAAATAATACTAATAAAAGGCTATATTATTATATGTTGCAAAATATTTCAGACTTACAGAAGAAAATCAAGCAAGTCATGGAAGTTACAAGAGTATCAGAAGATGAAGCCTGTATGGCACTTCACAGTCGTGAATATGATACAGCGCAAGCAATTACACTTTTGACAGATGGAAGTGGTCAGTTACTGTCATCAGAGTGGGCACAAGCTGGGAAGAAGAAGAAGGTTAAAACTCCTGCTAATAAAGTTGATGGTGTCACACGCAATGACAAAGACGTATGTTTCATTATTTATTTATTTATTCTTTTGTTTTGTGTTTGTTTTTCTTATTCAATTTGTTTTGTATCTAGTAGTAAAATCAAATTTACCTACTAATCATGTATTTTAATATGTATATATTTATAAATACATTTTAATTGTTTGCGTTTTTGTTTTTCTTTTAAAAAAAAATATGTATATAATAGCGTGGAACAGGTAAAGAAGCTGGTCGTGAACGCTTGGACAAACGAGATACTCGAAGTGATAGACCGGAGAGAGAACGAAAAGGTTAAAATTGAACTTTATGTTATTTCAATTTCAAATGTGTAAACTCTTTATAACAATCGTAAATAATTTATTTATAAAAAAGATAATGCTATAATATGTAATACTAAATAAAGTTTTTGTTTTAATTAAAAAATAATAAATTATACAGATTCTGAAGTTGGTGATGGTCAAAATCGTGGTGATAAATTAGGTCGAGGAGGAGGTGGTGATAGAAGAGGAGGAAGAGGAGGTGGAAGAGGTCGTGGTGGTATAAGAGCTGATAATAAAGAAAATGATGAAGTTAATGGTTCCAGAGGTGGATATGGTAGTGGTGGGGGTGGGTTCCGCATTGCAAACGGACCAGGACGTGGTGGTCGTGGAGGTGGTCCAGGAAGAGGAAGAGGAGGACTAGGTAGAGATAGTAGAGATAGTGGTGGACCAAGAACTTTTGCTCGCAGTCGTCGTGAGGAAGAGTCTGGATATCATCCTATCGACGTTTGGGAAAATAGTCAAGCCGATAGTACAGTTGAGAAACCTTCTCCTCTCAAAGTTGGTAAGTTGGGGAAAAAAAAACTATTATTGTTTACTTATACTATTTTACTATTATTATTTACCATGTGTTTTTTTTTTTTTTTAAATTTTAATGTATGTTTCAAATAATGAAAACTATATATTTTTTAACTAAAATATTGTGTACATGTATAATAACAAATTACTAATAATTATTGTATTTTTGTATTCCTCATTTAATTATAAAAAATTACATAGAAAAATGGGATGAGTTTCCATCAGCAGAAGACTGGGACAATGAAGAGTATACTGGTTCTTTACAAGAAACTAAAGTATTTACACCATCAACTCTCAATCAAAATCAAATTGCACCACCATTAGGAGATACAACAAATGGAGGACCTAATCATGGTGTATCACCTGATGTCTCAAAGATCTCAGCAGTTGGAAGTGGTGATGCTTTAGGTGATAATTCTGTGGTATCAGGATTATCATCAGGACCTCCTCCTTCTATCGTTCCTGGTCAAAGCATTGATCTCAGTATGCTTTTACAAAAACCACAACAACCATCTTCACAAAATACTTCCAATGCAGCAACAGTGAGTAATGCTGGAGCTAATCTTCTAGCAACTCTCCAGTCATCTTATTCCAATGCTAGCCAGGTCCAAAATTTAAATCAACAAAATCAACATTTACCTCAACGTCACAAAGTTCAAAGACCACGAGGACCTACAACAAAGGTATGTTATAATAATATATACTTTGTATTTTCTTTTTAATATTATTATTAATTATAATTTAATTAGAGTTTAGTGTTTACTAACTACATAATATTGTACATATATATATTATAATATTTTATTTTTTGTTTATTTATTAGTTTTTGTTACAAAAAAAAAAAACATTTTTTTAACGAACATAATATTATATTTATAATTTTTATTAATTAAATATATTATTAGATCCCATCATCCGCTGTAGAGATGCCTGTGGATTCAGTAGGAACATTAGATGTACAGTTTGGTGGCCTGGAATTTGATGGTAATTCATCAATGTCATTTAATTCGGTGATACGTGGTGGATCACAAAATAAACCAAATGATATTTTGTATGGTCATGGTTCACCACCTTCAAAATTACAAGACTCATCAGTTTTCTCTGTATCGGCAGCTGATAAGGAAGTATTGGGTGGAAATAGTGTTAGTAATAACAATAAAGTTGATGCTCAAGGAGCTTCATTTCAATCAAGAAATCAACAGTCATCAATCGTCGAGTCTTCAATCGTCTCTTCATCAACTGTCCCGAATATTTCTCCAAATATTGATTCTCATTCCCTATCATCACTTCAAAATCAAAAATCTAGTACTAATCCCCCACAATCTTCATATGTAAATTCTTCAAATGTTGGTGTAGGCTCGGCCTTTGTTACTTATAAAGGTGCTCCCGGATTTGCTGCGCCTGGTTTTAATTCAATCGTCCCACCTAATTTACAAAATAATACTGTTCCTCCTCCTGGAACTGTTTCTTATAGTAATTCCGCATCCATTCCAATTGCTGGAAATGGAACTCCACAAACTGTTGCTTTAGTACCTCCAACTTATACATCTCCTCCAAATTCCCAAACTAGTTATCATACATTAGGTAATTTATCTTATGGAGCGCAACCGGTCGTGAGTGCTGTAGGTATTCCACCTACTGTCAATCAACAACAACAACAACCTATTATTCCTTCTGTAAGTCAAACTGTTAGTGGTTCATATACTAGTGGAACTCAACAACAACAATCTTCACAGCAACAACAACAACAAGCTGCAACTGCTGCTACTTACCATCATAATACAAATAGTAGTAGTACTGCACCTAGTTATGGAAATACATCAAGTGGATCCAATCAATATGGAAACTATGGTCAAAAATTAACTAGTACAATAAATAATGCACAAAATGTTAGTAGTGGTGCTACTGGTGGTGGTAGTATTACAACAAAAGACTCTTCTAGTGAATCCTCATCTGTTCCAGCATCCGGTTCTTCATCTGCTAATTCTGTTCAGATTGGATCATTACAACAACAACAACAACAACAAGGTTCAGGTAATATATATTATTGTTATGTTATAATATATGTGTGTATTTGTGTATATCTAAGTGTGTATAATATACATTAGTATAATATATATTTTACTATTATTTTTTTTTCATAGTGATAGCTTCTTCTGCTTCATCCGCATATCCAAAGATTTCTACATCCTCAGCAGGAACTGGTGCACCAAGTGGTGGTGGTGGTGGTGGTGGGGCAAAAAGCATGGGAATTCCACCAGGAATGGTTATGCAACCACAATATATTTTAAATCAAAGTGGTGTTCCAACTTTTTACAGTCTCCAACCACAACCTTACTATAGTTATGATGAAAATATGCAAATACCTTTAAGGATCCCTCCTCAAGGAATTCATGGATATTATGATCCGAATGCAGCCAACTATGGTAACCCCATGAGTTTCGTTGAAGGTTCATATAACTTTTATTCTTTCATGTTTCAATCTCTATATGTATATCTATAATTGTGTTACTGTCATCTGTCCTTATATTTCTTTTATAATAATATGTAATGTTTTTTTTTATCTACCTATTTTAAAAGTAGTAGTAGTAATCCTAATAATAATTAAATATTATAGTAATAATCATCCTATAATATAATATAGTAAAATAGTTGCTTAATAAAATAGTCCCATAGTTTTTGTAAAAATTTTAATTTTTAAGTGTGTAAAAGTTTGCTACCATAAATTAATAATAATTGTTTCTTTTATACAGCTACACCAAATACTGGTGGTGTATCAACGACTGCAGGACGTGGAATGACTTCTGCTACACAAGGGTAAATATATTAGCAAATATATATTTAAATAGTAAATATACTTTTTTTTTTTTTTAAATTTTGTAAAAGGTAATAATAGTTTAGTATAATATGCATAATACCATTATATCACTTATGCATTTTTATTTTATTTTATTATTACAGAGCATTCCCTGATGGCACAGCTTTACCAAGTTATTCGGGTGGCTCAGATGGAAGATTTCCTCGTTCGGATTCCTCGACTGCATCACCCGTGCCTTCAAATATTGCTGGACAGAATACTGGAGGACAACCAATGTACAATCCAGGACCATCAATTCCTGGTTATTACTTTGTGGGTAATAATATGATGCATGCAGGAGCACACTTCCCAGCAACTGCCTATGCTCCTCCACATATGTACCCAACGACAGCAATGGCAACTCAACCCAATGCATCTGGTGCTCCTCATGCTGCCACAGCTAATCATCAGTATCAAAATAAAGGGGTCTATACTCCTTCATATTCATATGAACAAGGACCCTCGACTGATTTCAGCAAAAATTCCTATGCTGGAGGACCTAGTGGTGGTAATTCCAATACTGGCAAGAGTGCTTCTTCGGGATCTTCATCAGGAACTTCCCAGACGACTGATTTAAATTCGTCCATGTATGGAAAAGGACATTTGGGCAAAGTTAACGTAAGTACAATAAATTTTTTTTTTTTGATTGTTTTTGAAAAGATTGATTTTTGACAGCATATTAAATATTACATCAAAATTTGTCAAAAAGAAAAAAAGAAAAGTAATTTTTGTATTGTGTTTTAAACTTATGCATAATACGTTCACTCAGATTTATTCAAGAGTACAATTTATATTTATTTTTATTTACTAATTACAGTA